>DWMY01000285.1:0-30963 GCA_018249775.1 Heliconius hecalesia formosus
AAGACGCATTACACCTAATAAATCGCGATGAGCTCGTGCAACGAAATCTTGAAGATTTGTTGCCAAATAATTACGTGCTCTATACAATCTGTTTAAGGAACGGATATAAATTAAATAAAAAGAATAAATTAATCAAATTTGCAAATAACTTTTTCACATCTCAAGCTCACATATTCATTTCTTCGCTCTGGTGTCGAGGCAAAGCGTGGCGGTGAGTTTCGCCACTCAACGCGCAGTGCCTTCAGAATTCAGCAGAAAGTGTGGAGCGGAGTGTCTTAACACCAGACTCTCTCTGTCTACCCTGCTACTTGCAGGATACAGCGTAAAACTGATTTTATTTGCAAATTGAAAATAACTTTAAACATTATATATAAAGTTGCAAACCATGTACATAATCACACAGTAAATAATCATTTCCATGCGGTCTCTAGTCGACATCGCCGAGCGCTGTGCGGGCACAAAGTTAATATAATTTGAGCTCACTCAGCACTTAATTCGATGCTCGCTCAACACTCAGCACTTTCACATAAAAGGTATTCCTGCTATATTTACCACATACACATCTTAATTATAATATGTAAATTTTGTTCATATATAAAATACATGTTTAATATTTTAGCTTTACTTGTCTATATTTTAAAACACAACAGTATAATATTTTAAAATTGTATACTATTGTGACCGTAAGCGTCACGGGTTTGATTTTCATTCAGGGTAGAGTAGTTGAAAAAATAAATTAGAATAGAATGAAATAGATTATAGAAATACTTATTTCGTTTTACATGTTATATAGTCGTGGTTATAGTAAAAATACTTGGATTTGAGATTTGGCAATCTGCGGACTGAAACTTTTTTAATGTGAAACTTGTAATGTTACTACATACAAACTAATAACAAATATAAATGTATATTTAAATATAAGATAGATATTTCTTTTTTAGGGCTTCGTAAATCATTGTGTGACTTCCACACGTAATTAATTATTATTATTTCTCACTCCGTAAAGGCAAAGCGCGGCGTTGATATAAGGTTAGGCTAATAAAAAATAAATAACTTTTTTATTGGTGTCAGTCGTGAGGGGCACAAATATGTGACTCTAAACACGACAGGCTATGAGTTCAATTTCCACTCGAGGAAATGGAATATTTATTATAATCTAATGTTCTCCCTCACGTAAAAAGACAGAACGCGATATTGGAAGTGGTGAACGGAAGTGTCTTATTGAGGATGGGGCATTTTAACTCTTTGTTCCCAGGTTCCCTTTGCTACCCTGTTGTTTGCGGAATTAAAGTAAGCTTAACTGTTAATTATTTATTCCATTACAAGCGTAAGGTAAGGAATAATTAATATTAAAATTGAAAGTAGATCATTAGAATATATAACAGGTACTGAGCCGCCTATAGCCCTATATCACCGTAGACTGTACCTACAGAAGGAGCGGGCAGTAAAATTTATGAATTTCCAAGTTGTCAATATCTTTCCGCGCGAAGTTATTTCTCGTGGGCTTCTTTTATCCTTTTAATTTTATATATTTACTTACATCCTTTTTATTGTATTAATCGGGCCTGCCGGTTGGTCCACATCACAAATATTTTAGCACGTACAGTATCAATATAACCAAACCTACCTCCAAAATCTGGCAATTTCAATCTTTGAATTTGGTATTTTCGGCTGTAGGTCATTGGATCTTTCGTAAAAACCTATTGTAAAAGGCTGATTCAAAACTGAAATGCACAAAAGAGGGCCGTGATAGAAGGTTTTAAGCAACGAGGCTTCAGCTTTATTGAATGAGGTCAATACAATTCGTCCCGTATTGATTTTATACTTTCAACGAACAAAGTCGTTGGATGTTCTGGTGATGCTCTTTTTTTTAGTCACGCAGCGTTCGCCGAATTCCTTTGAACTTTTGACAGACTGTCTTTGTAATTTTTAAAATACTATATAGGTAATAATTTTTGTAGCGTAACGCGGGAATCTAGTGTTAAAATACTCCGTTCCTCATTTTCCGCCGATTTCTGGAAGTATTTCGTGTGGAGTGGTGGAAATCAACGCCGCGCTTTGCCTTGACATCAGAGAGAACAAATGATAATCTATATATATATAAAAGGACATGTACCTGACTGACTAAGACGCACGCACAGCCGTAACCACTGATGGTAGAAACGTGAAATTTGGACAGATGTTTATTTTCATAATCTGGGCATCCACTAAGAAGGGATTTTGAAAAATTTTAACCCTAAAGGGATGAAATAGAGGTTGAAAGTTTGTATGGACTTTTTTTTAAATCGGCACCGATTTTAATAAGATTTGAAATTCAGACTCTTTAAAATATTTCATTGAATACGTGTTTCATGGTGTTTTAGAATTCACCCCCTAAGGGCTCAAATAAGGGGTTAAAAGTTTATATGGAAAAATCGCCACCGATTTTTATAAAAATTTAAATTCAGACTGTTAAAAATATTTTTTTGAACACGTGTTTCGTGGTTTTTTTAGAATTCACCCCTAAAGGTGCAAATAAGCAGGCGAAGCCGCGCGCGTCCTCTAGTATTAAATATTTCATTTCCTGGAATAGGAATCGAACGCACAATCAGTAGCGTTTACAGTCACACATACACCTGCGCCACGACTGGCCTTAAGAAAATTATAATATTTAGTTAGTTTATAATCCATACCTATATTATAAATTCGAAAGTAACTCTGTCTGTCTGTCTGTCTGCCTTTTACGCAATCAGGGCCAAACCGCTAATTCAATTGTGATAAAATACTCATATAGAGATACTTGAGGGTCTTTGGATGAACATAGGTTACTTTTTTTTCTCATATTTGTAATATTGTCGATATATACTAATATATTAAAATTCTTTTTAATTTGACAGGCAATTTATTCTGCCATGTTAATAAAAACCAACCGTTGCTAAGCAACGGTTTGCAAAGTTTATTTGTTGTTATAAGAAAACGTCACCCAAAATGAGCTTGCTTAACGCATACATGGCGTCGGCGCACTCAACCTTATGAGATACATAAAAACAATGTTTTACAGAAATATTGTTCTTTAAATAATGTTTAAAAAAGTCCGCGATACATATACCATGTTTATCTCTGAAGGTTGAGCAAAAGTAACAATTTTAATTAATTTGCTTTATATTTATCGGGTTTTTGTTGTATGTATTTTCTATAATTTGATGTTGTGAAAATGAATATAATAGGCACTTTTAGTATTTCATCTAGATTGAAATTATAGTTTACAGTATAACAGTCTAATAAATAATTAAGGAGATGTCACTGATTCGAAATGACCTAGCCTTCGAGCGGCATAGTATGACCGACGCGAACGGGCAGATGACTTTGACGGTTTTGTAAACATTCATAAATTTTCGAACTACTGTTAATTTTTATGTAATTATTTGCTGTTTATAATTAATTTATACTTTTCTATGGTTCTTCGCTTATTAGAGTAGTAGATTAGTTAGATTTTCATTAATTTCTTGGTGTGGTGTAAGTTGCGGTCCTGCGAGGCATCGGCATAATATTATTTAAGTATTAAGGATAGAATTGTTGGTTATATCATCTCGGTTGGATGGTTATCTATACCGTTGTTATACACTTAATAAATTGTAGTTTTAGTATTTTGGGATTTTATTTGATATTGCTCGCAAAACTTATCATATTTAATGTAGAAAGGACTTTAGTTATTTCATATAGTGTCTACGTACGCGCGCAAGGAAAACGAGTAAAAAGATTTTTCCCGGGTAAATCAGTAAAATCGATCACTGAAAGTCCAATAAAAATCAGTTCAGTTATTCTGGACATTAGCTCGAGTAAATAGAAAGACAGACAGAGACAAAAAATATAATTATTTTTTATTGTATTTGAGTATTATGTAAACAACCACATGCACTTGCAAAAACATAGCACAACACATTTAATTTTAATTTTTTTATATTTATTTTAGGTACTTTGATAATATTAATAATGTAGCTGGTTTTGTTTAATTTTTTTTATTAATATTTTATTTTTACGTCTACTTATAATTTATTTCATCTAAATTAGTTACATATTTTCAAAAACTATTTCATAAATATATCTAATATGCATTCGTATAGTTTAAGCGAGCGAAGCCGCGTCCGGGTCCACTAGTATTTAATAAATAAAGAATTTTATAATAAATTGTGTGACAATTTAGAGAAAAAATTGTGGACCCACATTTTCTACAAAAACATGTCAACCAACCGTTGACAAGAAACAATAATATACTTATGTATGTAACTTAAATTGATTTACATCAAGTCGCATTTCTAACTTCAACTTATTTTGTTAATGAAATTCAAAGTATTGTAAGTGAGTCCCAAGATCTTCACTGGGACAAACGTGAGAAGAATACGGAAGCAAATTAAGTCAAACTAGTTGACTTTGCATACAAACACAAATATTCTTGTAATTAGCGACATATGTATGTATAATGTATCTTGTACATGTGGCAAGGTAAACAAAAGGAACCTAGAGTTGAATGGCAGAACTCAACGCCGCGCTGCGCCGCGAATTGAAAATATTAGATGGTACATTCCCCGAATGGGAATCAAATCTACTACCGTCACATTAATAGTCGCATGCTTGTTTCCCTGTACCACGACGGCCTCAGATTATATTAATATATCAAGTGGCGGAAATCGGGTCCTCGGTTTAGCTTGCCAGAGTAGAAATATAAAAGTAATTAAGTAGTTAAGTCATTGGGGATTGAACCAATTACCATTACATAGACTAACACGTTTAAAGAGCTAAAGAGATACTTTATAAAAAAATTTTACAGAGAAAAGATCTAAATTATTCAAATTAAATATACTTTGTAATTTTATCTTTCAAACTACAAAATTTAAAGTATGACATTGATGAACCAAGTGAACTGTGAAAAGGATGCTCGCTAATGAGGTTTCCATATCACAAAAGGTGGAGTCACACGTAATATAGACGTATATATATGTTTATATATATATTTGCGTGATGAGTGGAAAGGAGAGCAGAGAAAAAAAAATAATTCTCTCCGATCGAACCCACAACCGTCAGGCTACAGTTACAACTTTGTGTGCCTGCTCCACGACGATATTAGGTAATAATTTATATAATTAAAAAAAAATATATAGTAACTATATTGTTGAATTTATTGAAAATGTTACCATTTTCAAGCTGTAAACAAGAGCAATGAATATTATATATATAATACACAAGAAGCAGCCACTTTACGAACTTATTCTAAAACAGTGCTCAATTACGCAACACTGTCATCTAATTAAGTAGAGGCTTATACTAAACTGTGTTTCTTTTCAAACACGTACGAATACATTTCACATTTCAGTTTCACAAAGAATTAATGTCAAGTACTCGCGGTGAGAGAGTAAACAATAGAGTGTTGTGTTGGCATCTAAATATGTAGGTATGTATGGCACCTCTGTAGGTATCTCTGTAGGAGTTGCATCACCAGGCAATGTCACACCTGAATGGAGCGACCTAGGCCCTACCGAGATTTGGTATGTTTATAACAGCTTTTTAATTATTTTTAAGCATTTTCTTGAAATTCTTACATTTTGTGCATTTACGTTGTTTTATGGCTTAGTTGAGAAAAAAGATGAACTTATATGATATAATTCCTTGCACTGGTTACAAAATGCAGTGTTGAATTCCGCCAGTCAATACATCGACATCGACTTGGGGCAAAAAAACAGTGTTGAAGCACTAGGTTTTCTCCGCCGCCGTACATAAAATGGTCATTTTTTTGACATTAAGTAGGATGTACTCGTATTTCTATCAATACGCTCATTGTCTGTTTCCTTGTAATGTAGACTAAAAAGAGTCAATTTTACTATTTTATTTTTTTTGCTTTAATTAAATTGTAATTTTCTATATTTTTAAATTATTATTCTGAGGAATTTGAACCTCAACTACTTCGTGCGCTAAACCAAATATGCCATAATCCCACATATACACTTACATTTTTCTAAAAGACTTAGATAGAAATGATTGCTAAGTACATACAAAGTTAATTAAGGTAAAAGCTTGGGACATTTCTCATCCCAGAGCTATACAGTAACTACGTAGTTAAGATAGCAGAAAATTAAATTTAATAAGCTTAATTAACAAAATGTTGGAAATATAAAGTAATATTTTAAATAATCTACTTATAAAGAACAGTGAAGTTGTAATCAGGATTAAACTTAACTAATTATTATCGGTCTGATAAATACCTAAATAATGACTAAAAAATAATCTAAAATATATTGTACTAAGATAATTATCAAGTTATTTTTTTTTCAGCACACTCTATCCCGCATGTAGGAGGGAAGACAGAAGGAGCCTAGTACTCTCCGCTTCCCGCTTTCCGCTGAATTCTGGAGGTATTGCTGGAATTCAACGCTGCACTCTGCTTCGACACTCTGGTGTCGCTCTAGCGAAGAAAATGAGACTATTAAATATTTAACGCTTGTACCCCTGCGCCGCGACTGGCCTCAAACTGATTTATCAAGTTAATTTTAATGTTCAAAATTATTCATGCTCTCATGTTCATGCCCTGCTGTTTGCAGGGTACAGAGTGAAGCTGATTTAGTCATTTATTTTATTACAAAATAGAAAATGTTGCACAGAGATATAAATTATGATTATTTTAGTCTATTTACATCACTAAGCGTGCTATGAAAATAAAAAACCGTCCAAGTGCGAGTTAGACCATTATGTAGAACGGCAAAGAAACCTCGTTTGTTGCATGAAATCCCTTGGAGAATGGATTTTTGAGTATTTATCGTTACAGCGGCAACAAAAATGTGTGTGTCAAAAGTCTAACACTAAAAAGCAACTAAGTGCGAAAAGTCAATAATAAAATACCTTTTAAAAATAACGTGGCGATCAATATACGGCAAAACTCTCAATCCGTCAGCATACCGCCACCTGAAGCTTTAACTCTGTCCATACTACTTAGTATTCATGATTCGTTCCCCATAATTTGCTGACAAGTATATCCAACGCCGGCACCAGCCCAATATAAGGTTGATCCGGGATGCCCCACTGTACGCCAGTCATTTAGAAAACATTCGATTAATGCATCCCGGGGCTAAACTGAATATTTAAATAACAACCTCTTTTACAAAGGCTTATGTTGAGGGGCAGTTCCATTTGTACTAGTAGTTGTTTTATTTTAATAACAAAATATTTTGGGACGCGAAAATTTCGCCTTTTGATAATTTCAGGAAAATGTTCACATACTTTTTTTGATTATATTTAATAGGACTTTCGTAATGATTATGAAAATAATATGAAAATAAACAAAGTATCGGAGAAAAATGAATGCAACATTAGAACCCGCTACACATATTTAACGGCTGCAACGTTCACCTCTCATTGCCACCAAATTTATGTCGTAGGAAACGATTTTTCAACATCCGTTTATATGATTTATAGAAGAGCCCTGAAACTTCTTACCTCACATACACTTAGAAACATTTTACTTACATACAACCTCTCGCGTTTTGCAGTCACAAGCGGTCTGAGACCTCGACATATAAATATCATACAATATTAGTTATTTATTTGACAAACATGTACATTGTCAAAGGACTTTAATATATAAGGAAAATTTGATACCTTTCAGTATAAAACGTGATAGCAAACGCTAACAACTTTGATTACACCGTGTATTTAGACAGACAATAACAATTGACATCTTTATTGATCTAATTAACTTGGCTTCATTGGATTACTCTACGATACTGTATTATGCCGTAGATATTTGACTGTAATTAGTATAATAGTATAGTAATATGTAGATCAGTTATATTATATGTACGACACATGTCTATAGACACAATTGTAAAATATCCGCTTTAATTTATAAAATAAGGTGAGAAATCGTTATTTTCACATAATATGCAGGAATCTATATAATTTAAGCTACATTTCTATAAAGTTTTTTTGTTTTTAGAGTTACATTCCTAAAAAAAAGGCACCCTTAGTGATCTTACAAAGTGATCTACTCTTTGTTGTCCGTCTCTGACCGTCTGTAAAGACCGATTATCTTCAGAGCGCGAGATGGAGGTATCATGATGAAATTAATACTAAATATTCAGGCCTATGGGCCTGAATATTTAATATATGAAGAATTGGCGGAAAATGGGAAATAAAAGGATCTTAATGGGATTGAAGTGTCTTAAGCAATAGGTTCCCTCTGCCTACTCTACTATGTGCGGGATACAGAGTGAAGCTAAAAATAACCTTTTAAGCACTTTCAACTTACTTATTTTTATAAAAATAATATTGTTTTAATTTTATTTAAACATATTTTTCATTAACAGTTGTGGCGCAGGGGCACGGAGTGTGACTGCAAAACCGACTGGTTGTGGGTTCGATCCCCACTCGAGGTGATTTCGAGGTCGAGGTAAAGCGCGGCGTTGAGTTCTGTCACTCAACACGCAATGCCTCCGATTCGGCAGAAAGTGGGGAACGGAGTGTCCTAACACTAGGTTCCCTCTGCCTACCCTGCCTGCGGAATACAGTGTGAAACATATATATATTTTTTTTAATTTTATATTTTTCAATAAATTGTACGATAAAATATATAACAACTCATGTATTGTATAAACTACTACACTAAACTACAGTCTATATAAGTACCTACTTCGTTTTACCTCCGAGAAAATAACTAAAAAAAAGTAATCAACATTCATATAAAATTCAACGAGTATTAACTCCAGATAGCGGAGAGATATGCGCCGTGGAAATGAGAGCTATAATTAATGGTGAGAAAAGGAAGGTGGGAAGTCATTAGGAATCAGGAAATAATGCAGCGTCTCCTCTACCTTTTTAATTTTATAGTTTAGTTTGGCTTAGCTTATTCGTGCTCTTGGTTTGAGTTCTGTTATTAAGTTCTTATATTTTAAGAAAAATGTTGATAAAAAATATATTTGCTTTTGAATGTAAAATGACACTTGCAGGTGGTGATAGTTGCAATATTATTTCATCATATTCTAGTTTATTCTATTCATTCATATTTTTTTATTATTAGCTTAAAGTATTAAAAACCTTTTGCATTAAGTAACTCGTATCTCCACTTTCCGCTTGATTAGCGCCCGCATAATTTGAATTAGCTAGATAGTAGGAGGTGGTGTGGAGGTATAGAGGCCATTCGTGGCGCAAAGGCCAAAGTGTGTGGCTAAAAACGCGACAGGTTGTCGGTGTCTTTCTCTGTTGAGGAAATGAAATATTTAAACTGTAATTTTCTCGCTCCAGTACGAGGCAAAGTGCAGCGTTGATTTCCGCTACTCAACACGTAATGCCATCAGCAATTGTCTTATCTGGAACGACGTGGCTTAACACTATTCCTAGGTCAGTCCGATGAGATTTTTCATGAAAGTTTAATATTAAAATAATATAAAAAAATAATTGCTATACTAAAATATATCTGTTTTATTTTTTATAAGTAGTAAAAAAAATAAAACAAACGTGTCAATATAAAACGCAACTAGTTATTAAAAATTTTACAGCTTCAAAAAAAAGTATACCCCAGTTTGTAATTCAAACAAAAACAAATACATATAACTTATCCGTCCTACTATAAAATCTATGCAAAAAAAGTCAGTACACAAAACTGTCTACAATGGACCAAATTTTATGTTCTAACTATACTATGGTTTGTTCGTGTAGCAATTCCCATAGGATGAATGAAATACAAGGCAATTAGTGCGCGACCGCCGCGCGCCGTATCGGTGCGAGCCGCGGGCTCTTTTGATAAACTGCACGTATCATCGTCTTCGTTCATATAAATGATTTACACTGGATTAATAACCAATTACATTTTGCTTTATTTGTATTCCAATGGCGGGTGCTTTTGGTTTTTGTAGATTTGTAGTCTGTGTTTCGGATAGAGGGAGACTCGGTGAAGTTATAATAAAATAGGTTGTCCTATGGAGATGCGAACAACACAAATAAGTTTTTTGAGTCGAATCAATCAACTTCACGCTGTATCTTACATACAGCAGAGTAGGCATAGGGAACCTGGTGATAAGACAATCCGTTCTCCAATTTCCATCGAATTCTGAAGGCATTGCGCGTTGAGTGGCAGAACTCAACGCCACGTTTTGCTTCTACACCAGAGCGAAGAAATCGAAATATGAATTTTAATAAATGTTTTTCGAGTGGGGATCGAATCCACAACCGGCGGCGTTAACAGTCACATTTGCGCCCCTGCGCCACGGCTGGCTTTAAGAAAAAAATATATATTTATTAATTATTGTTAGCAATAATTATATTATAACCTGCTACATTGTCTATTTATGAATTTATTGACATAGATACAATAACACAATAAGTGTGGAACCTTATCCCAGAATAAAACTTATACATATATAAACTGACCTATATAAAAAGACTATAAAGATTAAAATAAACCATATAAAACTTCATTATAAATATGAATATTTATAACAAAAAATATTTTTTGAACGAAACGTCGTTCGCTGTACCAAATTCGTGACGGGCTGCTAATATTTTTGCCTACGAATAATGTGAGGTTAAAATTTTATATCTTCAGATAAAGTGTAAGAACATTTATTCTAATATTTAAATTTTATTAAGATATAAAAGCTTTAAATTAGGCTACAAGAAATATTATTACTACATGTCAGATACATTTACTTATATACAACGGAAAAAATCTATAAAATCAAAGTCAGCTTTCACGCTGTATATATATCTATATATAGCAGGGTAGGCAGAGGGAACCTAGTGTTAAGACATTGTGTGTTGAGTGGCGGAGCTAAACGCCTTACTTAGCCTTTTTACCAGAGCAAAAAAAAGTAATAATGATAATTAATAATCTATTTCCCCGAGCGTGAATCGTACCCACAACCTTCGCCTTTACAGTCACACGTGCTACGACGTCAGCATATAAAGAATTAATTTATTCATAAAACAAAACCAATTGATTAACCCTGCCCATACTTACTATCATAAACGTACCATAAAATCATATTAACTAATACTTAAAGCATAAAGGTTTACTGTACAAAGGTTCCATTAGTATTCATCGAGGATCTATTGAATGATCGGGTTAGCATTAAGATTACTCGGATGGCTCCAGTCGGGTAGCGACCGCCCGTAGCGCCGTGTCCGATCAATATAAGGGATTACCCGCATCGTGCACACGTGCTGAGGTATGCAGTGTAGCATTTCGCATTGAAGTGGCCAAGATTCAAGATTATAGAGATCTTAGAGATATAGGTGTTTGCGTTATCTAGTTTGACGGTATATAGCTGCATTCCATCATTCGGTTAATTTGAAAGGCTGACACATGTATGTATTAAAAATGACAAATTTAGATTTTACTAGCAGCCTAGCATAAAATTATAGTTATTTTTATAATGAAACTTTCAGTAATGGTTAGGGTTTTTAAAACATACAATCTTCAGATTGTAAAAAACCTGGCAACCCCAACCCTAAGTTTAATCGAGTTACATTACCTGTAACCACATGATGCTCTTCTATTATTTTGATTTGGTACATTTTTTTTTATAATTAACCACCATCTATAAGGATTGTACTATATAATTCACTAAACAGTGTAAATATATTTTGACGGAGGCCGCTTATGTAGAATTTAACATTTTTAAATATTAAATTAATAAGTAAAATAAAAATTATAAACTTGTTTTTAATAACAATTTGTGTTTCTATATAATGATACTCTCTTGGATAGACCCCACAAAATAAAATATCGAAATACACGAATAGGTTATAATATAACAATTTTAAATATGTATATAAGCTACAGTTACAATACGCTTGACGAGTCGTGGCCGCCCTCAACTTTTCAACAAAAAAAGATTTGCAGATTTTATTTTCAAATATGTCATTTCTCTTAATTATCTTTTCGAATTACAAGAAAATTCAGAAATTCGGAAATTTTCAGAAAAAAAAACTGCACGTTTCAATTACCTATATGATAAATCACATTAAATAACTTTTAGGTTAAAAAGGTTTATTCAACATTTAATTGGAACATATTATATTTTTGTATTTAAATATTTATTCGGAGAAATTGTGTATTTTATAATAATTAATGAGAAAATATTAGGCATAGAAATCACAAGCTTCTGTAAAAGAGTAGACAAGTAGTAGTCATTCAAAATTGTTTTTGACGCCTAACGGCGTTCACTGAAGGTAGACCTCTCCCATTGAGCCAGTCATCCCGGCTTAGGTCAAAGTAATACAAAAATTGTTAAAATTGAAAATATATTTTTTATTATTAGTCCTATTTTAATAATTAAATTATAATAATTGGGTACCTTTTTTGGTATAAAAACAAAGAAAATCAAACCAAAATAAAAACATACTATAAATCTCAAATGGAACACATGGAATAGACTCCAACTGAAATTTCGACATAAATGTCAGACAATAATATTTGTACCTACTGTGTACACGTGTGTGGAGTTTTTGTGTCTGAGTAGTGTCAATATGGAGGTGTACGGAAACTGTGTTTGAGTTGTCCATACTTAAACTGATGATAATGTCAAAGCTGTCGAGAACTTCAATTATACTAGACACTTGGACACAACGTGTCGCTCTGTGGACAGCGACTGGTGCGACACTAATTATCGTTTTACAATAAATTTAGCAATTAGAGACACTAGTGTACGGTGTATAGTGTCGTAGTCTATTCGCCACGCTTTTTACTTTGAATATATGTATTTCATTCCATGACTTACTACATCTGCTTTTTTGTTTTATCAACATGAAATGAGAATTTTATTAGTTTGTAATTTTATATATTTTCAAATAGTATTAGAACATTTTATTAACACAAACAATCAGAAATTAAATGTAGCAGGACAGGCGGAGGAAGCCTAGTCTTAAGAAAATTCGGTCCACACTTTTCCCCAAATTCTGGAAACATTGCGAGTGGCGGAACTTAACGCCATGCCGTCATTGCCTCGACACCAAGCAAAGAAATGAAAATATTTTATTATTATTTCGAGCACAGAAATGAAAATATTTAATATTTAATTTCCTAGATTTCATTAATGGACATCTACATAGCACAAACGATTTCCATAACTACAACTTATGACGAACAAACTTCAAACTGTCTCCGCGACTGTAATATCTGTATCCTCTTATCTGTTGAGCATTGAAGTAGAGAAACTGAGAACAAAGTTGTTGAATAGTAATCAATTTAAATTTATACGGTAGGCTTTGAACACGTAACGAAGATTTCGTATTAAAGAATATATAAGTTACAACATAATATAATCAACGATATACGATTTAAACCACAAACAAGTAGTCAAAGTGACAAATAAGTTAAAATAGAAACTTAGAACAAGATGTAGTAAGTTTTAATCTGACAAACAATTTGATTACTTATATGCGTGTTCGAGGAGATGTAAAGGTCTGTCATAAAATTTGACGTGTTCTGTCGATCTGGGGCCGCTCTTCTGAATAATTTTACAAGTGTTTTCATGACGCCACGCTCTCTCAACTGCTCGTGTTCGTATGGGCTGTCATAAAATTATACCACGTACTGATTTTTCGGTGTTTTGCGAATATAAACATCGTGTGGGCAATATACCTAAACGAGGTCATCTCTGAATAATAAAATAAAAGAATTTAAAATAATTCAGGCCATTTAATGTTATTGAGAGAGAGATTCAACGCTGCGCTTTATTCAACCGATTGTAAAGAGTCTAACTCGTAACTGTAAAAGTGTGTAAAATCTGATGTTGCACGACTGAGCATCGCCGGTCATCGTTTTTGTACACCTAATGTCTGATACAATTAAAAAAAAATCTACTTGTTATGAAACATTATGTAATTAACTATGGTGGTGCAATGGGAAAGCATTAGACTGCCAACGTTATGGTTCTGCGTTCGATAACTACTCGGTTGAATGAATTGTTTTCATGTTCCGTCTCTGCTAAGCTAAGCGCGTCGATAAGCAGGAACCTCTTGCAGTATGCAATAATCTCTAAACACTAAGCACTAAAGTAACAAGCTATTCATCTTTAAAAACGGAGTGTCGTGACACTCTGTCTACAAACAAACACAAACATTCACCGCGATGGTACAATGGTGTTTGTCTGTTTATTGTGTAAACCTATGTTATTGAAATCCACGTGCGGGGAGAGAAAAATTATTCAAAATGAAATTCCTTTTTTTGAAAATATGGATTGAAAATATGGACCATATTTTATTAAATGCATTAATAACAATAGATAGATGGCATTATTAAAGTTTCAAGGGTTGTGGATTAATATTTATTTCCATGACTATAATAATACAAGTAATCTTTGTGGTCAGAGTGCTTGGACAGTGTCCAATGGGCACAAGTTCAAATCCCGCTACTTCAAAAAATTATACGATTTCTATAAAAGTATTATTCTTTATTTTAAATAATACTATAAAAAATATTAAAAACTTTTCTAAGCTAAGTTTTAGCTACAGTTGCGAAGAGTTGAAATCTGAATAATCTTATAACCAGTTTTCAGGCCCTCTTGTGGGGTAAATGCCAATTTCTGAAACTCCAATAAAACTTTGAATAACCCCAGTAATAACTTATTTTATGATGTACCGTAAAAGTGATGTATAAAACTGAGAACGCCTCCGCCTTCTTCTACTAAGCGAAACCGATGCGTTTCGTCTATAGTCGAAGAAGCAATATCTTCACGGGCCATAGCGCACGCAGCTCTCCATAGCGGATGAGGAAATTTAAGCTTACCGATCGGAATTGTTTAGAGAGAAAAGAGAAAACAGCCAAGTTAAAATTACCTATCTAAACTCTACGACAAGATCTAAAATTCTATGACAGGGTAGTGACGTAGTTGAGTCAGCGCTGGTACGTCATCGTTTGAAAATGCACGACGAATCAAAACAAGCACATTAAGCTTTATTTATCGAAGTTAAATATAAATAGAGTATTCTATTTTGCATTTAATTAACCTACTTGCGTTGTTATAAAACGAATGCTTTGTATTCGAGTATCATTAGTACTGTATAGTGTACACATTGTAATCGTGTAATATTCACTAATCCGTTGTTATGTAGTACAATAAATTTTAATGATTTTTTAGTCATTTTGCGCAGTGTTTAGCAGTTATTTTTTTTTAATTTTCAATAATAATCTATAGAAAAAATATTACATGTTTGTAATTGTTTTATGAATGTTAATGTTGAAGTTCATCAAGTAGGTTCGTCTTATATCAATAAGAGTAAAGGAAAATACTTCAAATATAAAGATTACCTAACATTCGCACCTCCAATTATTGCAATCCCAATTGCATCGATATAGCATCGACCGCGGCAATAAAAACATTCTATGTTAAATACGTTAATACATTTTTTTTCAAACAAACTTCAACTATACGATTAACATTTAAAAAAATATATAATTTCCCTTAAAATCTTACCTAAACAAGCATAACTTACAAAACTCAGCAAGATTTATGAATAATTTCAATACCCTTCAAAACTGGCAAGTAAGAAACGGGTCCAGCTCGCGAACAAGGCCGCAGGGAGTAGGCCTACTTACATTGTTAATACCGTAGCCGGAGTGACCGCGGGGACTCGAGATGTATGTTTAATGACATTTCACTTCTTTTAGAACGTACTCGAACAACATCAGGTATATCTTAAGCATTGAATTATGATGTTGAAATATATAACATGGCTCTGCGTTTTGTATTTTCATTTTTAATGTGAAATTTATACCTATCTAAAGTTAATACTTGTAAATATTTTTTTGTGTCATTAGATAATTCGCTGTATCCCGCACATAGCAGAGTAGGCAGAGGGAACATAGGAACCTAGTGTTAAGACACACTGTTTTCCATTTTCCAACGGATTCTGGCGCCTTGCGTGTTGTTACCAGAGCGAGAAAATGAAAATTTTCCTCAAGTGGGAATTGAACTCGCAACATGTTGCGTTTTCAGTCGCACGCTTACGTTCCTGCGCCGGGACTCACTTCAATCTCCAATCTGGACAATAAATTATTATTTATTAATATATTTTTTCTTCGCTCTGATAAATAGGCAAAGCGTGGCGTTGATTTCCGCCACTCAATACACAATGGCTCAAAAATTCAGCTGAAAATGAAGAACAGAGTGTCCTTTGCACTAGGTTTCTGCCCGTAAGTAGCAGGATACAGAATACAGCATGAAGCTGAAAAAAAAGGTATTCAATATTGTATAGGTATTCTTTTAGGTGTCTATATAATAAATAGAATTGTTTTAGTCCGGCACGATTGCCGGCAGCGGGTAAAGGGATAGATGGATCGCAAGGTTTCACTGACGAGGCTGTTACGCCACGCTTCTTTCACAAATGAAAATTGACACACAACTCCCCGCGTACTCCTACGCCTACAGAGCGGACTAATATTAAAGTGGGAAATTTCGTTACGTCTCTAGTCTTTTTTAGGAATTGGATTTTGTTCGGTTCGGCACCATAAAAGGTACAAACGTAACGGAACTTACAATATAAACAAAGTGAAAATTTATAAGTGTTTAATAGAAAATAATCATTACAACCTTATATTTTGTAGTTAACTGTATACAAAATGAGTGCATACGCTTGAACATTAAGTTTCATAACTTTTATAAGTTGTACTTACCAATGACCTATATATCTGTTTGCATTTGCAGCAGTTTTTAAATATTTTTTGACAAACTTCATTTTTTTATTAAATGGAAGCGAGCAATTTACATCCTTTACATAGAACACTGTTCATGTTAGAAATTTCGCTGACTGAAGCTTCAAACCGGAGCAAGGTATTTTGCATCAGCTACATAGATAAAACAAAAAAGCTTTACAAATAAATAATTTCTATGAAATAGTTCACGTTTTATGAAGTGTTTCAGCCTTTATGACATTTGAATTTATTAGACTTTTTTAACAGTATTAAATGTGATATATAGTTGGTAATTGCTTTATAAATCATTGTTCACTCAACTTGGTTTTTTCAACTTTACACTCTATCCTGCACATAGCAGAGTAGCCAAATTGAACCTGAGACCTAGTGTAAAGAAACTCTGTTCCCATTAGGACACTTTCGTTTCCCATTTTCCATTGATATGTCAAGGCTTTACGTGTTGAGTGTCGGAACTTAACGTCGAAGTTTGCTTCGTTACCAGAGCGAGGAAATGAAAATATTAAATATTTCATTTCCCCGAGTGGAAATGGAACCTACAACCGTCGCGTTTATAGAACACGCTTATACGACTGCGCCACGATACTTTTTAATATCTGATGTATACTTTTTATTTATTTTTTTGCAGTGTGTATAATAGTAAGATTTTACAATCGACATTCTAAGTAAATAATAATTTAAAACTCATATACTCATGTATTTTAGCATCTAATATACCATAAAAGATGAGTTGGTTACTCGGTCAGCGTAGATGTGCCTTACTGACCGACATTTATGTTCCACATCAAGAGGTATGTCATAATGTTGGCTATAGACGTTTTCCTAGAAATTCTAGATATGATTTTTTTACTTTTAGTTAAATTATTTAGTAACGTTGGAATGTTTTGGGACATTCATATATTTTTTAGATTTCTTACATGGAGCACTGCATGTATCATAAAAAAATAGATAACCCATTATATTTCAAAATGAGTGCTTATAAAGTATCTTAATAATAAAATTAGAATTTATTCGTACAATTTAAAAAATGTAGCTACTACAACACTATTACCTGATATAAACTGACGTATGTAAATACGATCCATACATAAACCAAAAAATCTTTTCTTTTTCATAACAAAATTCATTTCGTCTGGTTAGACACAATTTTCAGAATGCTTTAAATAAAATGGCATTGCATAATGCGGGGGAGTGATTGTGGGCAGCGTGGCCACACTGCGGAGGAGCCGCGATAGCATCACTCAAACGTAGAACTGAGTATTTTTTTCTGATTTCCCTGAAAAAGGCTGAGATGGTGGTAAAAAATTTTGAATCCAAACAAGTGTGGCGAAACGTCGTGTATTCAGTCAGTAATTCATTCATTCACTTCAGTAATTTGTTTAACAACATTTAACAAGTTGGGATTCAATCCCAGCCTTTTTTATCATAGTTCTAAGAATTCTCATTGTCAGCACTTTTTGGAATATATGTACAGGGCTTCCTTACCATAAAATTAAGAGAAGAAATGTTTTTTTTGTTCAGTATTTAATAAAAAAAATATTATGTTCATTATTTTCACCTTGCTGTAATTCGAAGGATATGTATGAACTGATGATAGACATAGTCCTAAATTAGTAAACTAAATTGTATTTGTATTATTATTACTGACGGCCTACAGAACATTTCGCGCAGAAATGTGTAAGGCTCATGTGGGTTCCTTGGAGCTCATATCTAAGAGACTATATTTATCTTGAAATTCTTAGGGGAACCAGAAATGCGATTTTACATTTTGGTACTCCACGGAAAACGGAAGGATAATTATAAAATATTACAACCATCTTTTCATTTTAAAATTATCGCAAAATCGAAATATATAGCCCGTGCGTTTTCATAGTAAAAAATAAAAAAAACCAGTGGACAGCCAGCGCTCGATGCGCATCGGCCTGGCAAAGCGTCGCCGGCCGCCGTGTTCAACGAACTGTCTCACTGCTGCTACTCGAACTATGGGTAAGGGGAGTTTAAATTAAGAATGACCAAGCTTTTTTATTGAAACCTTTTAATTTTTTTATATGCACAACAAGCAATCGAGTAAACGAGAGATTTTTTTTTGTCACCATGTAAGTCACAAAAGTCTCAAAAAGAAAAAGGAAAATAAATGAAGTATTTTACGACAAGATTCTCTCTGCCTTCTTTGTCATATGTCGGAAATATTATCTTAATAATATAGGTAAAAAAAAATAAGGTAAATTACTGCGGTAAAAATGTTATACTAAAAATATTTTCAAATATATTCTATACATATACATTATACATCTATTATTATTATATATTTTGTGCGACAGCGGAACTCATCGCCGCACTTACCTCATTACCAGAGCTAGGAAATAACAAAATAAAATGTTTCATACCCTGATTAGGAATCGAACCCGTAACTGTTGCGCTTACAGTCGCACGCTTGCCCCTGCGCCACAACGGACTCATCTTTCATTGTGCTTACTTGAGCCTTATATCAAAGAAAATAACTTAAAACGCACGCGTCAAAACCACACCAAACATACTCAGTGGTTTTTTTTACAAACGGGACTCGAACCCCTAAATATCGCTCGCTATAAATAAACTTCTTTAAAAATTACTTTTATGTAAATAGTCTTCTTCAGAATATTTTCTCAGCTTTTGGTTGAATTTAATGTTAATTCTGAGATTTACTTGAACGCTTTCTTTGTGAAAAATGGGAATCAAGTTGTAAAATTGTAAATGATTTTCTCACTTTTCAACAGATTTTTCTCGAAATAAATTAGTATTCGTATTTCTTTTTCCTGCGGTCTCCTTACAATGTAAGTATCTTTTGAAGTCTTTTAAAACATTTTCATTGTAATTGTGTAGGGCTTAATTTCTTAGGATCATTTCATTTGTGTAATGTAAGAATTGTTCAATATTATATTTTTCATATAAATCTATAAAAAGAGTTAAAATAAAAAATAAAATCAATTTTATTGGCCTATATAAAATAAATGAATTTTCATATTAAAATTTACATTTACTCAATACATTAAGATTGAGATATACATTTCACAAAAGATATACAAAAACAAAAGAAAAAAAAGAAAAAAAAATAATTTACATTAATAAACATTTCTCCAAATTCTTTTGTAATGTCTGAGGTTGTATAGTTAAAAAATATAAAAAAAAACTTATCGGGCTACGTTGAATTTTTTATTTGCTTGTTGCAAGTTATTTATGTAGTAAGCATCTCTGTAGGGAGATTTTAATACGCTTTTGACAAGAAAAAAAATATATGCTACCAAATTTTTCCAACCAATCGAAAAATACCCTCAAAATAGTTGACCCAATTTAGCCTAACCACGTTACTTAGAAACGGATATAGTTTACCCCAATTTCAGCGTACAGTAAATAAATGAATCCGTAAGATTTATCTCCTCGCCCCCAGTGGCAGGAGAGCCAGAGGGTCTCGTCAGCCATTTATTTCTCCTGCTAATACAAATACACGCTATGGATGTTGAAAAATCATTCCACGCGTCATAAATTGGGGGCGACGGTAACAAATTGACGAACAAAATCGTTATCGTTGCTTTGGGACGCTAATGGTGCGAGTTTAAAACTTCCATTCTTTTCTTCTTATACACATCGGGTGCAAGTAATGCTAAATATTTATCTAAATTACAAAACATCGTATTGTTTGGTTTTGTGAACGCATTTTATTTCAATTTTGTGTCATTTGCTTACAGTTGTTTATTTTGAGTGCTTTTATACTTTTGCTTTCTGTATGAAAAAAAAAAATTAAAAAAAAAAATAGCTTCATGCTGTATCCCGCACACAGCAGGGTAGGCAGAGGGAACCCTAATGTTAAGACACTCCGTTCCCCACTTTCTGCCGAATTTTGGAGGCATTGCGTGTTGAGTGGCAGAACTCAACGCCGCGCTTTACTACGACACCAGGGCGAAGAAATGGAAATATAAATTTAAGTAAATATTTCATCTCCTTGAGTGGGGATCGAACCCACAACCAGTCGATTACAGTCACACCCTGTGCCACTGCGCCACGACTGGCCTCATGTATTCTGTATGTATATTATCAGCTATAGTCTATCTTCGTTGATAATAATTTGCTTAGAACATATATAAAGTATCTAAATTTAACATTTAAACATAAAAAATATTTTATAAATTTTAATCTAGTTTTAATTTCGGTTCGGCTCAAATCTACACCTATATCTATAATATGAAGAAATTGCTAAATAGAATTCTGTTGTTTCAAAAAACATGGTTAAAAGAAACAAATGCACTGTAAATTATATCAATTGCACCAATTAGGCGCACATTAAAAGAATTACTGTGAAATGAAATAGTTAAAAAAGAAACAAAAAGTTGATATAACATATGTTGACATAGATTATATGTTATAGACATACATTTTTAGAGTTCAAAACCGCAAGAGTACTTTTCGTAGAGTTATGAAATTTGGCACGAAATGAAAATTACCTATACAAAAAATCTTGAAAAGTAAAAAAATTATAGATGTTTCCTAGAAAAAAAAAATACATCTTAAATTTGTTGCTCGTTTCACAAGAAATTAATGCATATTCAAATTCAAATCATTCTATTCAAAATAAGAAGTTACATGCATCATTTTATGAACGTCAAGTAATTTACCACCAGTTCACTAAAGTTAATGCCTCAGACCTGAGAAGAACCGGCGCAAGAAACTCAGCGGGACCTATTTTTTCAAAATCAATTTTAAACAAATACGTAATTAATTATCTGTGACAATGATACCTTTGAAACAGACTGGAGCGAGCATTTCATTCCCAAGGCGTGTTATCATTTACAAAATCATTAATTTGGTAATAACCTTTAACACACAAACGTCTTTTCACAATTTTTTTAAATCGTGATATAGAAAATTCTCTGACGTTTTCTGGGATCCTATTGTAAAATCGTACACATTGTCCCATAAAAGAATTACGGATTCGATGCAACCGAGTTACAGGTGCACCAAGATTATGCCTATTTCTAGTGTTAATATTACGAGCAAACGTTTAAAAGATATTACGTAAATGTTTTGATACAATTGGTTTATTAATAATTTCGCCAAATACCATTTATTTGTAATGACTAGGTTTGTTTTGTTAAGATACTTCGAAACCGCAGTAAATCTAAAATAGTTACAACGTTATACATTGTTCGAATATTTAGTACCTATTGTCTAAGATCCAAACATTTTAAACGTTCGCTATTATATTATATTGAATAACCCTATTAGAAGCAACATGATGATTTTACGACGGTTGAGTTTAGTTTGAATATTTAGAAAGCCTTGATAAAGGTATAACACCGCACTGTGGCCGCTAAGCCGATATATTGAAGCCGAATACTTGCCCGAGGCAGAAAAATCCTCGACTAACGAAACATTCATAGACGGTAAGCCGGCCGGGTCGATTTTTCATCCGTAAATAACGAAAGCAAAAATCATTTTGAAATTAGGTTCCACAAAAGCTAATTTATTTTTCTTTTATTAAAATTTTGCAGAATATATTTTAAATATTCTAAGCTATACATAACTTAACTAAATTTAGCTATATATAACTGTGTTTATAAAACATTTATTTAGTTTACAAAAATATCAAGACAGTTTTTGAATGAAAGTGTTATACTATTAAAGTACAGTTATATTATTAAACAAGCTGTCCGCCCGCGGCTTCGCCCGCTTGAACTACGTGATTATTCATTTAATAAACAGAATTGACTAACAACTACTATGACTTCTAATATGATTTTTTATTACTTTAATCTGTAATCTTCCAATATGATTTTTTTACTACATTATCATATTTTCTATAAGGTTTTATGATTGTCTTGTGCAATGTTGATACTTGGTATTTATATTAATATACTTTGGCATTGATACATAAAGTTAATTACTTATTATAAATATATATTTTTGTAACATAACATTCTTTTTACCTATGTTATGTACGTCTTATCATAATTTTAAAAGTGTTAAATTTTCTGATGTAAGTGAATAATTTAATTTATTCCTTCTAAGAATTAATAATATTCTATATAAAATCTTTGCTGTAGTTTTTAAAATAGTTACATATATTATTAGGTGAATTTACAATTGGTAAATATGTAGTTATTACAGAGTACACGTAGAAAGGATGTTTTAAGATATTTCTATATAGATTTGAGTTTATTCAAATGACAATAACTTTTTTTTAAATAACCGATTTTAAAGAAAACAAACTTTAAATACTATTCTGAGTTAAAACAAAACAATTGGTGAAAGTTTTAAGTAAATCGGTTCAGTACTTTCGGAGATATACGTGGTCATACGTACAGGCAGACAGACAGACAGATAAGAAATTAAAAAAAAATATTTTTGCTTTCTACTATTCTTTTCAAGTGTCCCTCTATCCATTTCAGTCAAAATTACTAAATGTACAGAAAAAAATTTTTTACTGTTTTATTCTATATAGAGCTTATTTATTTCACTTTAATATTTAGAATTTATTTAATATTTAGAATCATAGATATTAAATTTAGATAAAAAACCGGACCGGAACTTATCATTCTTTGCCTATTCGTATTAATATTTTTATACATAACTTACAAGAACATAATATAAAAAAGATCACATAAATATGTTTGAAGCCGATTCTTTAACATTGGACGCAAAAACTGTGGGTTCAATTTCCACGTGGTAATAAGACAAAACTAGTCTCTAAATATTCAGTGGTGGGAATTGTCTTAAAACTAGAATCCCTCTACCTCCCCCGCTGTGCGGGATACAGCGTGAATCTAAAGATTATTATCCGTTCTTAACAACCTTAATGCTTATAATAATTATTGAGTAAAAACAACATTTAATGATGAGATGGGAGAAGGGAAAAAACTCAAGCTACTAACTCTATTTCGCGAGAAAGAAAAAAAAATATAAAAATTAAGTTAGGTAGATAGGTAGTATGAAAAGAAATATATGAAATATTGCACACACAAATCACTTCAAAATCAATCAACTTATTAATTTCAGTGTGTCATATTTATTCGTTGACCGCAGTCATTTTGTATTGACATTGATTCCTTGGTGCTTACTCGCTCAGCCGTCGTCGACCGCGGCTGCGGTGGCCGTGCCGGTGTAGCTGACTCCACATTTATAGAGAATAATATATATATATATGTAATGTACGGTTCTTAGTAAATTCCAGTACTAATTGATTAAAGTCAGCTGCAGTATCTTATGTACTTATATAAGAATGAATTTCACGTCAAAATTCCTACTATTTAATATCGACTATCGAAGCTAAAATATAATTTCCAAAACTTGTTTCTCTATAAAGTACCTTAAATATTTTACAACAGAACGTTAAATACAATATGAAAGTGTGCAGCGTGTGTGCCGTCTGGGTCGACACTATTTATGACGCGTGGAATAATTTTTCATGTTTAACGTATATTGGTACTAAATCGACGCTTTTAAAGGAAATTACATGATAAAAATAAGGAGAGAAACTACAAATCATTTTGTGTGAAAAAAATCACGAGTCAATATATTTTGTTTATATTAACAATAAATAAAAACATCACTTTGTTTTTTGTGTATCAAAATATGCTTTTCTTAGTTAGAGACAGGCTTATTAGTTCAGTAAGCTATGATATTTCTCATACTGACATACATACAGCAACTCAAGAGCATAATACATTATTATAGTCGCCCTTTGACGGAACTGAACTGGACGGAGCAGCAAGTATCGAGGTAACCGGAAGTATAATAACTATGAAAATATAGACATAATACATACAAAATGTTTTAGAGAGATCAAATATATGTTTAGAAAAAACACTATTATTTTTCGGAGCTTTGCCTTTAACATTTCTAAAATTACAACTACATCAAATAAATATTCTCACTTAATTAGCTTTACGTTGTATCCTGTAGCAGGGTGTGCAGAGGGAACCTGGGAACCTGGTGTTAAGGCACTCCGTTTCCATTAAAATACTTTCGTTACCCACTTTCCGCTCAATTCTGGAGGCAAAGACAGAGAAGTGTGATAAAGTCCATCACATTACCAGAAACTACCCGAGAAATATTTTATTATATTTTATTTTAAGAGGCCAATTATAGGTCTACCTACTACGAGCTGTTTTAGAACTATCCAATATTTAAAATTTAATTAAATAGACTCGAAGGCTATATATATGTATAGCCTTATTTTAAAATTTAAATATAATCTTTTTGATTTCATAAAGAATTGATTCGAAACTGAAAACTACCACATGACACGTCGCGGTGACCGCCGACAGTGTCAAAGTGTTTATTGGCCAGCCCTCCACACCATCACGCGTCCGGTCAAACTGATGAATTGTTTTATTTCCTATGAAAAATATACAAAAATCATTGAATGTATTATTTTTTACAGATTTTCAAATGTTTATTATTTATATTTATTTGTTCGTCGTGGTGCAGTGGCACAAGCGTGTGACTGTTAACGATAGTTGTGGATTCTATCCCACTCGGAATAATGAATATTTATTTATTAATATTTTATTTTTTCACTTTACCAAAGCGAAGAAATTAAAATAAGGCAAAGCATGGCCATTCAACACGGAATGCCTACATTAGTCGGGCTTAATACTTTTGCTATCCAGCAAAAGTATTAAGCCAATGTGGAGCTTAAAAAATGTTTTAATGATTTCTAATTATACATTTAGAAGTTTTAACAATTGATCAATATCGCTTTCATCATTAGATGTGAAAATTATTTTTTTTACAAGTGATAAAATATAAATTTAAAATAAACAGTTTTGACAGAGGCCAGTGAAGTGTGACTGTAAAACCGACTGGTTGTGGGTTCGATCCCCACTCGAGGAGATGAAATATTTACTTAAATGTATATTTCCATTTTCTTGACTCTGTGTGTTGAGCATTGCCACTCAACACGCAATGCCTCCAAAATTCGGCAGAAAGTGGGGAACGGAGTGTTAACTTAACACTAGGTTCCCTCCCTTCCCTATATTACCCTGCTGTGTGCGGGAGACAGCGTGAAGCTGATTTATTTTTTAACAGTTTCGACCCAAATTTTAATTGTAACTCTTTTTTCTGCTATTAGTAGATATTCTAAAAATACATTATTATGGTTATTTATCATTACGCTGCATCCCACATAGAAAGTAGAGCAAAGGCAGAGGGAACTTGGGAACGTAGTGTTAGACCATTACGTTCCCAAGTCCCGTGTTTACGTGTTGAGTTGAGTGCGCAACTCAACGCCGCGCTTTGCCCCCTTACCAGAGCCAGGAAATGAAAATATTAAATATTTTATTACCCCGAGTGTAAATTGAACCCAAAACTGTTGCGTTTATGTGTAATAATATTCTGTCGTATATTAAGTGCTATAACGGATCCCACCTAAATAATATTCTGATTATAAGAAAAGTAAATAATATTAAAAAGCCATTACAGTAAAAGCGACTCATGTCGGCAACCTAAAGACGGAGCTAATAAATCTTATCGAACATAAATTTTTACTCCTTTCCAATAAATATACAAACAAAATTTATTTTGTTTGTATATTTATTATTCTTTGAATAAGTCCACAAAAAAAATATAACAATATCGTATTCTATATACATACTCATACACTGATCCTTCCTGCCATTAACTAAGTCGGATGCGAACTATCGGTTACAAATGTAGCTTACTGTGTGATGCGACTCGACGTGTTGGCTTTTAATATTGAAAAACTACACCGTATTGTGGAGTACAATTTTGGATCTGTCAATATATGTATATACCTTTATATTTTATATACAACATTAAAGGTTGCAGTAACAGTGCATTTTTACTAAGTATATATAGAGTTTAGCTTTACGCTGTATCCCGCATATACCAGTGTATTAATTCTCCATTTTCCGCCCAATTTTAGAGATATTGCATGTTAAGTGGCGAAACTAATCAATCGTCATGTAACCAGAGCGAGGAAATAAAAATAATTTATTATTCTGAGTAGACTATCCGACTAAATATGGATAAGAAGTCAGTTTATATAAAAATGTGACTTTCGCGAAATGTTCGCATCACTGACAATAAGAATAGAAAAAATAAATTTACATAATAAATAAACCGCATTTACAATCCGAATAAATAGGGATAAGAAGTCAGTTTATATAAAAATGTGACTATCGCGAAATGCTCGCATCACTGACAATAAAAATAATAAATCGCTTTGAAGGACAACGATGACTTTATTTACATTATAACACTTACCAGTTAAGCCAGTGCTTCCTCAAACATGATATTATTTTTTTGTTTTCACACATCTATGTAAAATCACTTATTTTTAACTAATTTAAATAACTTGAGTGTTAATTATGTTATTAAAAGTATTTTTTAATTAAATAAAATACAACTAAATTAATTACAATTTAATAAATTATATTTATAGCAGTATTAGCTAGTTGACTTCCTCCACTGAAATAGTTAAGGGGCTACAATTCATTCCAGTACGAGATGAATGTTTGTATTTACTTCGACGATGCTTGAAATTCAACGAAGCTTTCGAACTGGCGAGTTACCATCTATTCATTTTGTTTATATTTTTGATAAATCTGTTTTGTTAAATAAAGATTTTTAATACTTTATGCTTTAAAATTATAACGGTAATTAGGAAACATAAAGTATTTTCTTTAATACTTTATGATTCATATTTAATAAAAAAAAAACGAACTTCAATTTTGAATAAAACATCAAAACATATATTTTATACTCTGTGTGAAAATCATCCATAAAATTTTAAAAATGAAAATGTAAACAACTTAAATATAAATAAAGCCTCAATCCACCGATAGTTAACTAATGGCGAGCTAATTCAGCCGCTCAGCCGTGTTCGACGGTGTGATGTGTTAGCGCTATATTTCTTCATTTCGATGACCACTCTTTCGGCGCGGTGCAGACCGTCTTTTTATTTGGTTAATCGTTCGAACTTAACGATTCATAAACTTTGATCTTGTTTTAAAAGGTCATTATTGGTCAAACATTAGCAAATGTTTCTTAGACTGTTTTGTTTATTTATTCGTGATTTAATTTTCGTTCGATTATCTATGAAAACAGGTTTATGGTCAATATATATTTTTTATTGGCAGACGTGTACCTACTAGTTTTTTTTTTTTTCTAAAATATACCACGATTACTTCTTACTAAATACTTATATTTTGTATACAGTTTGGAGATGCTTTTTAAATATTTTACAGCAAGCTATTAACTCCTTTTTTAAATTTTTTCCTTATAAAAATGTAAAATTTTTTAACTAATTTCAAAAATATATAAAGTTATAAAAATATAATAAAATTAATATCATAAACATCTATAAATTTATAAATATCTTAAGACAAAAAAACTCAATCTACTTTTAATCGTGTAAAATCGTCGATTTGTCAAACTTTGTTCCGAAAATAAAATGTCACGAACAGAAATTCACGATCAAGCCTGTTTTATAATATTTCACGAATTTCGAAATTTCCTAAAAAGTGAAGTTTCCGCGATTTATTAGATTTATTTTATTTATAAACTTCATATAATGTACAAAGAAACTAATAAAATCTATTGCTTAACAGATATTTTGCATATTATGTATATATTTTTGAATATTTCTATTTGTATACAACAAATTTAATAAGAAAAAACTTGGGTGTGGCTGTGTCAAGAACACGGCCGTTTGTTGTACGTGAATACGTTTATGTAACTGGCTATAGTTTTTAAATAATATATTTTTATTTGTGTATTTTTCGTTAATTTATAAATATGCGACGGTGTTAGGTTCGATCTCCATTCGGGTTTTTTTTTCTTGCTCTAATAATAAGTTAAATCAAGTCAAGTCAAGGTGTCCAAAATTGGGCGGAAAGTGGAGAACCGATTGTCTTGACCCAAGGGTTGCTATAGTGCTAGATGCAAGTTACGTGAAGCTAAACAAAAATAAAATAAAATAATTAAAAAGATCTATTAATACCTTTAACACACTGTGAATGCGTCTCCTGCAATATGTCAAAAAGTAGAAGTACATCATTGTTTGAGCCATATATAATTATTTGCTTAAAATATAAATGCCTCCCAAAAAAAACTAACTTTTAGGTTAATTGTATATATTACATACATATAATCAAATCTAAATCAAAATTTATAACCGTAATAATTAGAAATTAAAATATAAAATAAAATGTTAAAACTCAATTTAACTTCGCACATGAATAAAGCAAACAAGGCCCAGTTCAAGGGTTTGGTCATCCATCTGTTGGTATGTACGCTGTACGACGTACGCTGTACGACGTACGCTGTACGCTGTACGACGTACGACGAACGCCGGTGGCAGATGAATCGCCATTCACGAAAGACGTGATGTATGGTGCTACACATTACCCGGCTACGGGTGGAGTATCCCCATTAGAGCGGTCGTACGATTAATCGAGTGTAATAGGATTGTTATATTATGATGTTGGCTTTTTTTATTGCCCTGTAATGGCCATAAATGTTGTAAGGGGGATTTGAATAGGTAGTTATTACTATTTTTATTGTTAAAAACCTTTTTGATGAAAAATAAAAATATAATTTATTATTTATTTTAAAGAAAAATCATACGATGTAGGGCTTTACCCTACATCGTTTGCGGGAAATTATTAATTTAATATTTTATTACTGACTTATACTTAACGCCACTCTGGTGCAATCTTTTACTTATAATAACACCAAAAACCAATCGAATTTAAATTAAACCATTCGAATATATTTATATAAGATTAAACGACGTCGGACAACCCTTATATAATCATCTATTAAATCTATCATGGGAGATGGCACCATCAATCTCTTAGAATCAATTCGATGCTAAATGAAAATCTATCGACGTGAATGTATAGCTCCAGCTATCGCTTCGACACTTGAGCCGGTTTTAGTTTATGTTGAGTTTTGTAGTTTAGTGAGGCCAATTGTGGCGCAGGGGTACAAGTGAGTGATTGTAAATGTGAGTAGTTGGGAGTTCGATCCCAACTCAAGGACATTATATATTTATTTCAATTTATATTTTCATTTGTTTGCGCTGATGTCGAGGATGTATACGGAATACAATGAAAAGTTATTTTTTTTTATTGTAATTTAATTCAGTTAAATGTATGAATGGAAAATGTGTAGATGGATCAGTGGTTTTGATGTAAACTGCTCATAAATAAGTTTTTTTGTTTTCAGCTTTTTATTTGTTTTCAGCTTTTTATTTGAAGGCTTCTCACTGCCGACTCCAAGGTCGGCAGTGAGAAGCTAGTGTCAAGAAACTACTTTCTTCAATTCGAGTAAGAAAATAGAAATATTATATTTCCATCTATTATATTTCCATTTGGGAGTACAGAAGTGTCATCTTTCCGTTGCTTACCCTGCAAAGTGTGGCTTACAGAATGAAATTCTAAAACAAAAAAATATATAACACAAATGATTTATTATTAAGTAAAACCAATATATTAAAGGTTACGGGGTGGGGAAAATAAATGAAGCGTAAGTAAGTTTTTTATAGCTACATTCAATTTACGAGACCGGGTCGTTTTCAAGAAAGTAAACGTTATACAAGCTTTTAATAAATCCATTGAATCTTTTTATAGAACTTTTTATGCTGAACTATGAATTAAACATTAAATTCCAGTCGTGCCGCAGAGGCACTGAGTGTGATTGGCAACGCGACAGGTTGTGGGTTTGATTCCCACTGGGGTAAATGAAATATATACTATTTTAATTTCTTCGCTTTCAACACGCAATGTTCCGGAATTCTTTTTTTTTACGGAAAAAGACAAGGCAAACGGGCGAATTCTTCGGAAAATCGGAAACGTAGTGTCTTAATACTAAGTTCCCTCAGCCTACTATGCTGTGTGCGGGATACAGCGTGAGACTAAAAAAATTTAATTGTTTTATAGAATGTTAATAGAGTAAGGCAACTTGTATTCTTATTTTACAGCTTCGTCTTATAACTTAAATGTGTTTTAAGGCAAGAAGATATTCTACCGCCCATATTCAACCCGTATTCAACTTCTCAGAAATTATGAAAAAGATATTTTATTTAGATACAATAGGAAAAGTATTTTGTTTTGACCAGCTTTGATAATGATATTACGAAATATTCAATTCTGCCTATCTCGAATTATATATATATATATATATATATATATATATATATATATATATATATATATATATATATATATATATATATATATATATATATATATATATATATATATATATATATATATATATATATATAT
>DWMY01000286.1:0-30957 GCA_018249775.1 Heliconius hecalesia formosus
GGCCTGAATCGTCTCGTACTCGAGCCATGTGGAGCGCGAGACGAGTTGGGTAGAAACGACCGGCTTTACGCTGTTGAAAGAAAGAAAATTACGTTTCTATATTTCTAAACCGTTAATGAGGTCAGTCGTAGCGCAGGGGCACAAAGTGGGACTGCAAACGGTTGTGAGTTCGATCCCCACTCGAGAAAATAAAATATTTATTTGAAAATTATACTTCTATTTCGCGCTCTCGAGTCCAGGCAAAGCGCGGAGTTAAGTTCCGCTACTCAACACGCAGTGCCTCCAAAATTCGGCGGAAAGTGGGGAAGGAGTGTCTTAACACTAGGGTCCCTGTGCCTCTGTTGAGTGCAGGTTACAGCGTCAAGCTGAATTAATCATTGATTTCAAGTTTTGTTTAAACCGTTAATCTCAGGAACTACTGTTAATAGAAAAAATATTTTTGTGTTGGATAATATATTTACCGAGGAAGACGATAGATATATATATATATATATATATATATATATATATATATATATATATATATATATATATATATATATATATATATATATATATATATATATATATATATATATATATATATATATATATAAAATTACATGTTTTAAAGACAGTCGTGGCGCAGCAGCACAGCATTTGACTGTAAGCGTAATGACTGTGGGTTCGATTTCCTCTCGAGAGAAAGCGTTATTTTCATTTAACCACTTTGCTGACTCTGTTTCTTTTGAGTACACTGCTACAAGGTGTACCTAAATAAATGTATGAAATTTATTTATATAGCCGTATATTTTAACTCCTAATTAACAAAATTCTTATAAAAAGAAAATATATATAGAAAACAATATACATATAAAACTATAACAACAATCTTAGCACTAACTTACTAACAACTAACAACAATTTTATCAAGAAACCCCCGATTCACGGATACTCAAAGGACAAAAGAGAGTCCCGACACTAAATCTCCATTCACGCAGCCGTCACGCCCAAATAGTACAATACCGTCGCTACTTGCAACATCCATTGTTATTTAACCGTTATTAGATACCAATGTTAAACCCATTGTGACTAAGCTATCATTTTGAAGTGACAACTTTTGTAAATGATCCACCGCATCAATATCCATATGTTGCAGTTTATAGTGTTAATATTATTTATTGATTTGAGATTTGGTAGTGTATTATGGGTTTTGAATTTGATTTTTTGGGTGTGGTACTGGTTGATGGTTTGTCTTTAAAGGTGACAGGTTTGGATCCGATTTTCAATTGGTTTTCAATTGGTTGAGTTTTGTCACTTAAAACGGATGGTATGGAAAATTGGGCGGAATGTTAGAAACAGACTGTCTTAATACTAGCTTCCCTTGATACAGTGTGATGCTAAAACAAGAAATTTACAGGCAATTAGAACTGAAGTTTCTCAACACTAGGTACCTATTTTTTTAAAGAGATACGCGAAGTAAATGTAGTTGTAAGACAAACCACGGCGTTGGGTTCCGTTGAACATGCAATATCTCTAAAATAAGTCAAATATATAGTTACAAATACGGTGAAGTTAAAAAAAAATTAAGCCACAGAAAAGGCGCCCCGGTGGCGCCTCCCGTCGACTTATGTTTCTATGACATACAACCTACGCTTGTATAATAATGTTGTTTAGAAGTATTTAACGCGTCATTTAAAAGGGGTTTGTCTAAAATTATGCAAATACATATAAAGGAGTATCTTTTTTACTTAAACTGTGTCAACGTTTGTTTGTTTAGGTAACGTTGATTGTTTTGTTGTCACACCTTTTGTTATCCTGTAACCAACCGGTGGGCCACACTCTGAGATGTCATTTAGCGTTAATCGCTATTAGTGCAGGAGTTTATAAGAATTTAATGATCAATTAAATGTTTATCGGTGTTTTTGAGCTATAAATGTTTTGTTTGATAGTAAGTTACAAGAAATAAAAATAATAATACTAAATTATATTTATCCGACCGTATTAACTATTAATCAAAATTTTTTATTTAGTTTAAGCTTTATCCCGCATATAGCAGGGTAGGCAGAGGGAAACTAATGGTAAGCAGAGTTTAACGCCGTGTTCACTCTGATAGAACATCAGCGAGCACGGCGTTGAGCTCTGGTTCAACGCTGTGCTGGTTCAGCTCATTTTTACTACAGCGATTAAATTAAAATAATTTAGATTTAATTTAATTTCAAATTAATTTCTCCCGAGTAGAAATCTAGCCCTCAACCGTCGATATTGCAGTCACACGTTCCACCACTGCGCCACGAAAGCCACAGCACTAATTAATCAGAATCGAACTTACAACCATTACAATCCCACTAAACCACTAGGTGTCAATATAAGAAATTTGTTATACACATTTCGATAGTTCACAAAATCCTTTGTCCCCTTACATACTCGTACATATGAACTGACTGCGGTATATTTTATTACCGCACTGCTGGGGTAAGGCGCGGTTCTAAGCATTAATATTATTTTATTTGTTATTATTTGCCGGGTGTTACAAGTCAGTCATTGAGTGTTGAATTTGTAAGGGGACATTGTACCCCTTGACGGTAGTTCAATCGTTTTTACACGGTGTCTATCTATGGATTGAGTTTTTGCATTCATTTCTATAGTGGATATATGATATTGTGTTTATTTGATTTTGAAGTGTTATATTAATTTTATGATATTAGGTCTAGGCCAGCCGTGGCGCAGGGGCACAGTAGTGTAGCTGTAAAACGCTATGCTTGTAGGTTCGATTCCCAATAGAAATGAAAATGAACTTGCTCTGGAGCGAGGAAATGAAAATATTAAATACCACCTTTTCAGAGACTTAAATAGAATGTTATGTGGCGGAGCTCAACACCGTACTATGCACCTCTAGGTACGTACCATTCACTCTCCCGAATGTGAATCGAATCCTCAACCGTTGCGTTCACAGACCCTGTGCTTATTAAAAAAAAATTAAAATAATAAAAAAAAAATACTAGAACTTATAAATCGAAACCATCTAGAATATACATCGACCTACTTATATGTAACTAGAAGTTATTTACATAGAAACTGGAATTTCTAAAGTAAACATTATTAGGAGGCGGCTACCATCAGCCCAGTAATCATACTAATTACATTATACGTCTTATTTACGATGTCAAAGTTCATTTGCGGGTATACCTCCGTGTCTGTACTTAAATAGAAGGATTTTAGGTACATTGTAATATAATAGAGGCTGTAAATGCGATAGGTCGTGGGTTCGTTTCCCATTCGAGGATATGAAATATTTCGTATTTTCCTTTCCTTGCTTTAGTAACGAGGCTAAACGGGACGTTGAGTTCCGCGGACCAAAACGCGATGCTTCCAGAATTCGGTGGAAAGTTAGGAACGGAAGTAACGGACTGTTAACAGTAGGTTCACAGGTCCTCTCTGCCTACCATGCTATGTGCGGGATCCAGCGTGAAGCTGAAATATATTAACACTACAGAGAATTAATTCATAAAACTGGTCATATATCAACGAAAATCATTGTAAACATGACGACAAATAAAAAGTAAAAAATCCAACTTAAAAGTAATAAGTACATTACGCTAACACTTTGTGGTTATGTTGTTTTACCATAGAGATTTATGATACAATTTTTATCAGATGCTGAACTTTCTAATTAGGCCTCCTATACTATCAGTCCAGTCTTTTAAGTTACTTGCTCTATATTTAATCGTTTACTTCACCATGTCTTCTCCATTCTTTGTGACGATAGCGAAATAAACAGTTCTCGACTATCACGCCTAAAAGCCACAAAATAAAAAACAGAACAGAACTTTATATCAATAAAAAATACTACATTTTAAGTTAGAACAAACAAACAAACATTTTATTTCTGTCACGTAGCAAATATTAGATTAAATCAATTCGTTATAATTCAAAGGGCTGGGGTGTGTGATATTTACGCAACGCCTCTATTAGATTACACTCGAACAGTCACACCCCCTGTGCGCGACACATGTCGGATTCGAATTTACAATACTTACAACAAATGAATGTATGGACCGTGGAGTATGGAAGCTGCTATTATTTCATTATTTTGTGTGTGGTGGTCTGAAATGCTTTTGTTTTGGCATTTCAATATATAATCTCGACAAAGTAATTGGGTTGGAAAGAGTAAACGGTAGAAGATCTAGACCTGGGCCGATTCCGACTGGTATATTGAGTGAGGGCGTCAGAACGGCTTTAAAGAGATAACGGGACTCCCCATTACTGAAGGTTTAAGGCAAACTGAACATTGTGTGTGTGGCAAGGAAGCATCCCATCAGTGCCCCTACCAGTTGCCACCAAAACGGACACGACTTCAGTAAAGAAAAGGCAGAATTTAGTGATAAGTCACTCTGTTCTGTAATTTTCGTCACATTTCTCTTGTGCTCATGCGATACGTTTAGGTACACAACAATTACAATTTGAGAAACTCAATGTCGTGCTTTATGTTACCAAGTCTTCGAAATCTTGTATTCTAATTTACCTAGCAATTTCACCTGCGACTTTGCCCGAGTAGCCACCTGGAAATAACTACATATTGTGTATGAAAAATGAAAAAATATGTAAAACAATAAAAATAAATTCTTATTAAATCCAAGGAGATGATGAAGCTATGGCCAGAAAATATTAAATTAGTTTCGATAAATGTATATTTAAAAATATCCTTATAGTCATATTTGTGAGTTTAATAATAAATATTTAAACTAAGTAAATTAAATGTGAATAAAAATTGATTGATAATAAAAATCAGATTACAACCACATCTTTGATCGACAGATTCCGACTCCACATAGTGGTTTTGATTCAACACGCAAATCTCAGGAACTGGTGGTTCGTATTGAAAAAATATTTTTGTGTTGGATAGACTAAATTGCATTATGTTACTCTTTTCGATGTGACCAACGTACTTGCATTCAGACTTACCTCTTGCACTTAGAGTGTGTCATATGTTATACACAACTCTTAGTTGTTCCCATATTAACACCAATACCGGGTTATTTAACTTTACGAATCTAGGTACAGCAGGCAAAGAGAACCTACTATCCACGTTCTTCGTAACTTCTTCTCCTTAACTGGCGTAACTAAACGCCGTGCAATACTATTTATGATTTACTTATGTCCATACAGACGGAGCACCGTACCTGCTGTGCCTGCGGGGAGCCAATAGCTGATCGCTTCCTCCTGGAGGTCGGTGGCGGCGCGTGGCATACAGGCTGCTTGAGATGCTGCGTGTGCGCAGTGCAGCTCGACAGACACCCTTCCTGCTTCCTCAGGGACAGGCAGGTCTATTGTAAACAAGATTATGCAAAGTGAGTTATTTTTTTTCGTTTTTTATTGCTATGCTATTTTTTTAATACGAATTTGGTATTTTTTTATATTTTATATGATATTAATTTTTGTGTGTATAAATTCTAAAATTAATGTAAAATCACTTCTTGTTCACTCTGTGTTAATGTATTCCGTATGTTATATTCATTTATGGTTATATATGTGTTATTATCTATTTATGTTCAATTAATAGGTATATTTGAAGAAAGTCAGATCAGAAAATCAGTTGTTGAAAATAATATTCCTTTTTTATTATTTTTATAGACGTTTAAGATCTATTTTGAGATTTAAACTTCTAAATCAGATTTTTCCCAGTTAGATCACTGAATATCATTCTTTGTTAACCAGCAATCAATAAAAAAAAACCTTAATTAACAATCAAAGAAAAAAAAATCATATCACTCGAAAAAAAAACGGTTATTTTACCATCGTTTTTTTTATTTACCATCTAAAAAAGTAGACTTAATTTGGACAGGTCAAAGGTACTGTATGAATAGATGTATAAATTCCTAAGTCATCCGATGTCATGTAGAGCTGGTCTTTGTCGGAGTTGGAGCTGGCATGTGGTGAATAGTGACCCACTCGCTGTGTGGCCGTGATGCTGCATTATAGTGTACCGAAATTATTTAAAATATGTAGTATGGAAGTAATGAGGCATCTGACTGTAAACACGAGGGTTGTGGGTTCGATCCCAATCGGGAAATCATTAAATTTTTGTAATTTACATAATAAAGCTGTATGGCGTCTGCCAACCAACAAGTAAAGTCTCGAAAAATTGTACGGATAGTGGGAAAACGGAGTGTCTTAAAAAAGAGACTTGTTTTGCCTACCTCTCATATGATATAGATAAAATAGATATCTATATGTACGTATAACATGCATTGCCACTTCTTAAACATATGTTTTGTAATCTTTAATTTCTCGGGATATATTCTCTTCATTTGTGATTCGAAACCATGATTTTGACATATCACTTTATTAACTTTAACGGCGAAGTTTTTTATAGTATAAAAGATAAATATAGAAGTTGCAGCGTCCTTATTGGCTACTAATCTTTGTCCTTAGAATATTTATTTGTCTTAAGTTTATAATATAATAATACTTTCTAGATACGTACACTAAAATCATAAAATGTAATTTTCTACTCTATATATTTGTACAGAATCTGATTGGCTAGAAATTTATCAATTATTCGATCAATTTTATAGAACATTTTAGGTTGAAATAAAAATTTAAAACATATTAGCTTTAGCATTATAAATTCAAAAAAAAAATACAAAAGTCCCCATATCAGTTTAGAAGAAGCAATAATACTCATATATCCGGGCGTATCCGGGGCCAATCACTAGCCACAGCACAGCAGGTGCGTGGGAACTCCATATCGAACCCAAAAAAAACACAGAGTGCGTTGTCCTTCCAGTGGTTTTATTGAAAACCTCGTCTCTAGTACACAAAGCGACGACGGGGTATGTTGGCGTAAGGAACGCAATGACTTGCGTTAAAAAACGTTTTCATTTGTCATTTATTTTGATTGTCATAAGTTGATGCGACGTGGAACGATATATTTTAATCGGCTGGCCGAATGTGAAGCCGCGACCACCCCGCTGGTTGTGGTGGCCGGGCTCTTTTGGCGATGTTGGTGCCGTGAGGTCGGGTGAAACTTCATAAATCATTTCTATAAAGAGATATATGTATGATGTATATATGAAGGTGAACTCTGGCATTACTCGTTACATTATTTTTTATTCACACTGTATCCAATATATGTATAACAGGTAGTGTAAAGACACTCCGAATACCAATGTCTGTCCTATTTTTGAAAAATTGTTTGTTAAGTGACAAATCTCAACGCCGTTTTTGAAACAAAAAAGCAAACTAACATTTTTTGGGTAGATAAAACATCACTCCATTCTCCACATTTTACTCTAGTATTTAAATATTTTAAGGAGAGTTCGTTATGTCTATATTTATGCCTACCTAATTACACCACGATGAAGTGAACTTAAATTCCTATACATTGCTCAGAAGTATCATATTTAAATTTATAACTTAAAATTTTAAAAAGCTCTACTTTAGTAAATGAAGTTGAGCATGTAGTGTCTTTAGTAGGTTCCCTCTGCCTACCCTGTTGTGTGAAGTGTTCAGTGTGTGGCAGATTTAATTTTATTTTTTTACTGTACTTTGTAAAACAACTGTATCCAACAAATATTTGTAGTTTAAATTTATATAAACACTGTACAGTAAACTCAAGACAACACGCTAAACCTTTTTAAATCAACAAACACACTATCACACGAAAATACATACAAACAGAAAAAAAAGATCTCTCCAAATATAGAAATGGTTTATTAAAAATCTATTGATTCCCAAATGATCTTGGACGGGCGTATCACAATCTCACCGATAGGTCAGCGCGTGTCAAACGGCGATCTCGACGAACGATACTTGAGTATCGGTATGGCCATAGAACATGTAGTGTAGAGGTATCCTTGGCATTAAGAGGCACGCTTGAACAACTATTTATATTTTATTTACCATATTATAATTACGGCTTTTTGTTGCTATGAAGGCTGTGAGGCGGAGGTATGACGGTCTTTTAATTTGTGACGTCATTGTTGAGTAATTGAGATAGCTGATCTGGAGGAGTTCGGTTCCAGTTTAGGAAAATGGTGATGTTTTTAATAATATTGTTTTACCCGATATTCTTAGATAATATGCAATTTTAGGTACACCTGACACGCAATTTCTCTAACTGAAAAAAGATATAGAATGGATTAACAAATATATATATAACATATACTTCATTATTATGTTTCTTTTTTCAATTATGTAAGACGCAGTGTCTTACAAAATTCAAAGCTCGAGTGATCTACTAGTATATACTATTCAGATCGTATCACCACTATCAAACCAGCTCGATGATACCATACTATAGTATTATCATTAACTACTTACAACTCCTAAGCCCTTATGATACAATTATTAAAAGTGGGTCAAATTCGGTTCCTTAGAAAACTACTTGACCTAATAAAAATATGTTAAAAAAAATTATGTTCACTAAATTCTACACTTATTTAGTGTAAAAAATGCTAGAAATTACTATAAACCAAAAATTACTTTTCATATTTTAGACTTTTAATATTAAAATCACATTTTATACTCCGCCGTATAAGATGCACTCTGTCAAGCCGAGCAGTTATTTGTGACAGCTTTGTTAGCGCCTAACGCTTAGCTCAATAATGGTACCTCGTGGCTCATGGGCACGAGCGTGTGGCTGTAACGCGACAATAGTGGGTTTCTATTTCACTTGGTGAAATTATTTATTAATATTTTCACTCCTTCGCACTGCTACTAAGGCAAAAGCGAAGCGTAGAGTTTCACCACTGAACACGCAATGCCTCAAAAATTCCGTCGAAAGTGGTAAACGGAGTATCCTAACACTAGGTGCCCTACCTCCTTATATATCAGGATAAAGCGTGAAGCTGGAAAAAAAATAATGGTACGTTTTAAAATGTACGTTTACACTGTTAAATTATTATATAAATAAAATATATAAGAATATACCATTCTTAATTTTGACAAATATACATGTACATAACAGTACGTACCAATAACACAGTTTGAGTTAAATATTTGAGCAAATAAGTCATAAATTTCGTCGCTAGTTTATTGGTGGTTTCAAAGTAGTTGTATATACCCCTCGTATATGATTGGGCCCATCTTTTATGGCACGCACTGTGTTTTGCTCATTATAAACCGAATTGGAGATCAGTTAATTATAACCAAATTGTACTATAGTCGTTTTTTGATTCTCTTCGATTTTAAAATGGTTTAAGCTGTGTTTTTATCAATTATTTAAATATTACTCCTATTACTGAGATACGATGCGATACGAGTTGAAGATTTGTGATATAATTGACTATTATTGCTTTATTGGTCGAGGCAAGTTTCTTTTTTTTTAATGTGGGGCTAGTTGATGAGAAGGCGGTGTTATTCGTTCGAGGTAGTCTCGGAATCCTTGACGTAGAGGTGATCCTCCTCGTCAGCTTATGCTCCAAGATCTTCGCCTGTGTCCCTGGTATTATACGCTCCAGGTGTCTAAAAAAGCGAGGGCTGGATGTCATGATGCAGGATTTTAAAGCCAATAGACTAATTACTGAGAATGTTGAAGACCGTACAATGCTGAATAGTGTGAGTGGGAAGCGAGATTCTGGTCAAAGATTGTGGTCATAGTTCCCCAAAAATTAGCAAAGTGCGAGTGGGAACATAAATTCACTCATTATAGCGCTTATGTCAACCTGAATGATTTTGTTACTTAAAAAAACAATCAAGTATGAAAATTTATCAATTTCAAAAAACTCTGAAGATATCATAAAAAAAATTAAGGATTATAGGCATCGTGGCCACGACGGTGGAATTCGGCTTGTAACACGGTACTCCTTTTGATACTCCGTTACTCACTTTTCGTCCAACGAAAACATGTTACATAACGAGACTCAGCCATATACTTTATTTTACTGGACCTGCAAAACCAATGTGTTAAACACATATAAATTTTCTTTGGAGTGGTAATCACATGTCCAACTTGATTTATTATCGTCACTCATAAAGAACTAATCGTATTATATTGTTTTGTTTTACTTGTTTTGAATCTTATCCTTTTCTAATATTATATTTGCGTTCAAATTAAATTTGCGCATATGAAAATTAAAAATGATCAAAAAATCTATAATTACAATGGGACAAAATCTGAGTGTAAACGCGTCGGTTGTGGATTGGATCTCTGCTCAGGGGTAAGCTTTTTAATTAATTTTCAATTCTCAGTCCGATAGACAAAAGCTTAGCTTTGAGTTCCGCCACTCAACAATGTTTAAAAAATCGGGCCAATTGGAGAAGGCAGTGTCTTAATACTAATTTCCCTCCCCTGCTACGCTGTAAAAATCGTGAAACTTGCATATTCTCCAATAATTTGCATTATAAAAGAAAATAATTTCAATTAAAACTATATCAGTTATTGGATACAAGGCGGCATGTTGGCGCTACCTAACAAAAAGGTGCGCTAAATAAACAAAATACAATATGATATATTTGAAAGCAATTACATTGGTAGCCGCCGGCGACCAACACTCGTTACAGAGAGATATTTATATGCGCCTGCGCAGCTAACGATGTTGATTATTTAACCGATTATGGAAATTGTTGATTTTTTTAAGCTTATTATTTGTGGCAAAGCTCGGGAAAGCTTATAAGTTTGTAATTCGATATTATTATATATTTTTTATAATCAGTGAAAGTAATAAAGATTACACAGTTCCCTAATGTTCTACCCGAATATCTTAAAGTGGAACTAAACGCCGCTAATTATAATTAAATAATTTGTTTATGTAAACGTCAACGTTTTATATACATAAACTGTCTTTAACGAGATCCGCAGTAATAATCGCTGTACGGGAGCTGTAGAGGTCGTCATGGCGTAGTAGTGCAATATCTGACATGTTTATTTGCTAATTGGGGGAACGATTGTATTTAATTATTTTCATTTCATCGCTCTAGCAAACAAAACGTGGCGTTAAGTTCCGTCACTTGCAATATCTTGAAACTTGGGCGGAAATCTATTTTTCATGGAAAGATACACAGGCAGATACAGATATTATATCATGTAAATTTTTCGATACTACGGTTAGAGTAATGCTCTAACCGTAGTAAGTGAAGGAGAAAGGATGTGTCTTAACCTTATGTTAAAATTTTCTATAAATATGCTAAGTTCCCCCTGCCTACCCTGCTATGTGAGGGATACAACGTGAAGGTAAAAAAATAAATTAAATAAAACAGTACGTTAAAATACATACATAATTTACAGTCCATAAAAGAATTTTCAAATCAAATGGCTTGTCGCCCAATAAATAATATCACAAGTAAAACCATTTTAATACAGTCTCTGTCGCCACCAAGAGAATTGAAGGAATAAATTGCAATACAATAAGCTATTACAGTTACGAGTTGATAGAGTAGCTTTCGCATATATTATTAGCATTTCTAAAACTTATCTTCCTAAGATTGTTTGTAGTATATTTTTTATAGTTTTAGAATTTGATTAGATCACTTTATATTTTAGATGATCTAGTTGTTATAATATTTTTAGTTGTAAAAAAATGATCGTTTTATCCCTCATGAAGGTTAGACAGCGAGAACCTAGTGCTAAGACACTGCATTCCTTAGTTTTCGCCTAATTTTCAAGACATTGCACGTTGAGTGGCAAAGCTCAACAGCTTTATCTTACTACCAGAGCGAAGAAATGATAGTAAGAATTTAACGCCACAATCGTCGCGTTTACAGGCAGACACTGTGCCGCTACCCCACAATAACTTCAACACTTTAGAAATTTTTGAGTTTTTTAGTTTAAGTTTATTTTTATATACATAACATTTAAATCCAAATGAGTTATTTATTTTTAAACGATTCTTAGTATATTTAGAAAAGAGGCTAAAATAATCTCACACAGAATGTAGACTTAAAGTAACAAAATACAAAATTTTAATCCATCTTAAGTTTACCCACATTATAATAATAAGAAGAAAATAAAAACTTTATACCTGTTCATTTAGTTTAAATTATAACATTAAAATAATGCATTTAACAGTGAATTGGAGTTCATTGCTCTAGTTGCTTCACTTTAAAATGAAATACTGACTAAATAAATGAAATAACAAACAAAAAATAAAATATAAAAAAAAATGGTCCTTCGAGCGGGATCCATACAAAAAACAAACACTAACTTAATTACTTCTAACAAATGCATTACATTCAAGACTTAAAAAAATTGTTTAAAATAAAGGTAAAAGGCAAAATGTTCTATTACAAAAGCTGTATGAAAGCAACACGCGATGTTTCGCCCACACTCCGCACCAAATGCAACCACCATGTCTTATGTAAATGGGGCATGTACCCGGTTTAATTAATCTATAGTCGTATAAATAAAGTCTGGTAGTGGATCGTGAATATTAAACAATACGGCGCCGGCGCAATCATATCGCTAATACTGTATTGGGCCTTTTGTTATTGTAACACATAGTTTTGTTTAATATAATTTGGCTTTTTTTTTCGTGATTATTATATTTTTTATGTGAATGAAGTAGGTTTACGCTCCTCTTATTTAGCAGGGAGGGCAGAGAGGAACGTAGTGTTCAGACGTTACATTCCTAAAATTCAGAGTAAAACTCAATGCCTCGCTTTGTGTGCTAGATCGGAGAAATAAAAATAATTATAAAAGATAAATCTCCCGAGTAAGTACCTACAAGCATCACATTTACAGTTGGACGCTGTCCAATCAAAGTAATTTTCAACGTATTCGAGAAATCACATTTAAGAATACAATTAGAACACTACATTAGTCCGTGACTCCGTGACTGTTTGTGGGTTCGATTCCCACTCGATGTAATTAAATATTGAATATTTCCATTTCTTCGCTCACTTACCGAGGTGCGGCGTTGAGTTGCCACGCAACTCATACTGTCTCCAGGTTTGGCGGAAAGAGGGGGAGGGAAGTGTCTTATTGGAATCGGAGTGCTTAGCACTTAGTTCCCAAGTTCCCTCTGCCTACCCTGCTATGTGCGTGAAACTACATTAGTCCTTACTTACACATACATAAAGTCAATACAATTTCACAAAAATAATATTTCATAATAATTTAATTATTTGTTGTCTTATTTAAACGCCATTAAAACAAAAAATAAACGATTTAAATACTAACATCATGATTGACCAATGACATACGTTCTTTATTTTGTAGCCCTTTAGAGTAACAACGTGTTGGGTGACGTAACACAACGCAGCACTGTAAATTGAATAACTGTGTAATAAGACAAAGCGCGGCGTTAAACTTGGCAAGCGGATGTCGAAGAATTTAATTCTAAGTTCTCTCTTCTCTTCTGTCTCCTCTGATATACGCGGGGTACAGCGTAAAGTCGAAAAAAGGTTTAATCGATAGTATCCAAAAATACTCAATTCACTCATTATCTACTAAATCAGAGTAATGATGGTTCTTAAATTATTCTCGTAATCGCAAATGGAAGGTAATTATTTACAATTAAATCCATTAATTTAGGACAAAGATTATTGTTTAAAATATATAAAATTAAGAGATTAAAATGCTTTATTTTTTTATATTTAATTAAGTTTAAGCAGTAGTATATTTTTGGTATCTATAAATAAAGACATGCTCAATAAGTTATTTTTTTTGGTTTTGTATAAATATATATAATTTCATCAGTCCAGAAATGAAAGGTTCAATGGTTTTTTCTTTAATGATTTTGTGTAATTTTACTTTGGGGAAAAGTTATGGAGTCAGGAAAAAATCAGCTATTTAACTATGTGTCTTTACTTTATTATTTAAAAAAAAATATAAACCGTATAATATAAATAAAATTAAATTTAATTTGGTGTGTACCTTTACCTTTCTATAAGGTATCGGTTCGTTTCGGTTTTTGGGGTTGTGTGTCTAAAAAAAAAAAAAACAGAACTCTTCTAAAACCACTTTGTTGTCCGTCTATACATTTTATACAGATATAAAGTTAGAATCAATATAAAACTTTTATAAATCGTACTTCCCAATTAACAACAATTAAAAAGTTTGTAACATTTCTCGATAGGTAAATCCGAATCGCACTTGACCGTTTTTTTTCCTTGTTTAAAATATTTTTCTTTATTACCATAAGTGGAGTCATAAAGTGGAGTCATTTAAACGACAATGACATCAAACATTCCATTTTTTGTACTTATATAATAATCGATATTAAACAAATCGATTAAATAATAATCACTTACAATAACAGTATTACACGTTCTATAATCATTGATTAAAATTCCACTGTAGCCCTCTATACGTTGACAAACTCCTGAACTGACCGCCTCGGGCGCATCGTAAATCCTCTCTCGTTGATTGCCTGTACCCCTCTTTACCCTTTCTTACCCCTTACTCCATATCTATACGACCTTTAGTAGGCGACATGATTTAAGTTATTTGTTTTAGAAACACCAACAGAAGATTCATTGGAATATTATGTATGTGTTTTATTCATACCGCGGGCACTTTAGGTCGGTTGTTCACTTAGTAAAGTTATATAGACCAGTTGTGCCCCAGCGTCGTAGGCGTGGTGAAACTAAGTGATGCTATATATCAAACGGCCAGGCCGGCCGGTCGTGGTGCGGGGGCACAGATGTGCGACTGTGTAAACGCGATTACGGGTTCGATCACCGATTTTTGCTCTGGTAACGAGGCAATCGCGGCGTTGCATTTCGTCACTCAACACGCAATGCTTCAAGAAGTAGACGAAAATGAAGGAGGGAAATCTTAATGGGAACGGAGTGTCTTAACACCAAGTGCCTATTAAAATTTTCCTTCAGGGATATAGCGTGAAGTAGTTATAATGTATATTGTTTTTACAATTTAAAAGACACAGCGTCAGTTGCTTCAGGCGTTAAAGTATAAGAGTGCCAACGAAGTCCTATGTGACTGATACCTCTATATGGTCAGCGTAATTGGCTATCAGTTATTGAGTTATTGCGTAGCTGCCTTTTTGTGTTTTTATTAATTGTTTTCTTACCACATTATGTTTATTTTCGTACGTCACTTCGAACAGAGATAAATAGCTGGATGGGTTCAGGTTGGGGTTACAGTGGGTCTATTGGTGCTTTTTAACGAGACCCGTTCGGTCTCTGTTGAACTGATGAATGATGTGTTTAATCTCAGTTGTTATAAGTTGTTGTGTTTATTTGTGTATTTACTTTTGTTGTACGTATGGATAGTAACGATATTTTTTTTTATTTTTACATATCTCGCGTAGTGTCGATATAAATGGAACTGCTTAACCATTTTTGAAACCGAGTCTGTAAAGTGTGTGATGAGTCTGACCACGAACTACTGCAAAAGGGTTCGGAACGTCGGACTTATAATACTAAATATACTATTTTATATTTATAATACTAAATGTACGCGATTAATCCTGTTCAATTATTTCTTTTTAAATGTTTAATAATCGCGAAAATAAAAGATATTTTTATCTATATCTAACAACTCCTACTTTGAACGTGCTCTGGAGACATTTGATTGCAAACTGTTAAATACTGGACTTTAGCCCAAGTTCAACCAAATCTGAGTAGTAAAATATTTTCTATTTATTAATCATCGTGGCGTCGTAGTTTTAAAAAGTATCTCCTGTGAGAATCGAATCCACAACAATCATTTACAGTCAAAAAATCAAGTAATAAGTTAATATCTTGAAAAGATTTTTATTTTATTCAAGTCTTGTTTTCAAAATAAATTACTTGGTAATTAACCACGACAGTCTATTATGTCTCTGATCAAAATGAAATATTTTTTTTAATCTTATTTTTTTGCTTTACATCGTACGTTTATCAGAGAACACAAAAGGAACTTAGCGATAAGACACTGCGCTCTCCGTTTTCCACTTGATTTCCGTGATGCCGACACTTTTCTTTGGTAAGCGAGCGAGGAAATTAAAATAATTACATCCCAAATAATAATTGAACTCACGACCGTCCGTTTACAGACGCTGCGCCGAACACAGCTTAATCTCCTTAAATTAATTGATTTTCCATTAATCCACTTTAAAAACAAATAATATTCAGAAAATCGACAATAACCACAGCTTACCTCAACTTCCGTCGATCCCACCACCAGACGAACCTCTCCCCTCTCCCCCCCTCCCCCCACCACGCCCGCCAAACCCGACGCTTTATCCCACAACCACAAAACATCTTCATTACAGCGGAGTGTTAAATCTTGTTAATACGTCACCAAAGTAATTATTATGCAGGCCTTTAATTGATTCAGCCGACAAAATGATAATAAGTATTGATAGGACTATCTCGGTCGGGTCGGGCAGCGCGAGTTTGAAATGCAAATACAAAGAGACTTTATAGGATAAATATGGTATCAATTAATGCTTTACACATGGAATTGCACTCTGGTGTTGTTGGTGGTGGTTGGTTGAGGTGGTAGTGGGTTGAAGTTCTGATTGAGGTTTTTTTGTATTCAAACTGTTTTCGCTATATAAAACTATACGCATAAAGACACTGTCTAACTTTATATACGACTATAGGTGCTTATTTAATTAAATATATATATTTTTTTATTGCTTATAATTTCGATTTCTAGTTAGTAGGAGATTTAACCAGCAAGGTCCGTGAAAAAATTTTTACAAATATTTATTTCTGGTGAAGGTGAATGGGAAATTTAGGGGAAAATATTTTTTCTTTATTTTCACTTTCATGCCTAATTCACAGCGCACACTTCTTTCGTTTCGCGCACTATAATCGACCGTTTTTTACGCCAATTTCCTGCAGTACAATAAACTCGGGTATCTCCATATCTTTTTTACAACTCACTCTTGCTTCTTGGGAATATATTATTAACTTATTTTAATTTAATCCATCAGATTTGACAGTAACTTGAAAGGAACTTAACACTAGGCTCCCAGGTTTCGTCTGCCTATCCCTCTCTTTACGGGATCTAGCGTGATACTAATAATAAAGACTTGACAGTTTCCAAGACTGTATTCCAAATATCTAAGCAAAAAGTGACAGAAATAATTTGTATTATCGACGTATATTAATGAATCAATAATACAAATGATATCTGACAGGCCTCAATATAAGTTAAGATAAAATACCAATTACTATTATATATTGAAACCTATAAATATATATTTGTGGAGATAACTTGGATCTAGAAAAAATATATTTACTATTGCTATTAGTATTTTTCATTTTTAAGTGTATGGTGATTAGTTGCTTGATATAAGACTAAGTTTATTGGATGTGGAAAGCGGAGGATCGGGAGCTGTGGCGCACCCTGGGGGAGGCCTATGTCCAGTAGAGGACCCGAAAAGACGAAATATCTTATGATTCCATTGTATGACCATACAGGTGCCCCATATTGGGAGTGAAGCAGGACAGTACCTTGAACTTGCAACCCGAGAGAAGGGTTTAAAGACCGCTTATAAACGCACATACCCCTTTAAATTTGTAACAAAAACTATATCTGAAGTTAAACTAAACTAAACTAGCTTCACGCTTTATCCCTAGCGTGGTAGTCAGAGAGAATGGTCTCAACATACCTCTTTCGCCTCGTCCACTGTCATCAACCTGTTCATACATGTCCTCCGGGGGATCCTCATGCTTTTTACGTGACCTTCCTCCAGTCTCTTTGATACTGTGTTTTCGAAGGTCAATCGATCGTCTCCCCTTATCTCTCTTACCACTCACTTTTCCATCATAAATCTTTTTTGCTATTCTTTCATCACTCATTCGTTCGACGTGCCCAAACCAGCTGAGCACGTTCTTCTTCATTCTCACCGTGACATCCTCGCTAGTACCTGCCATTCTGTGTACCTCTTAACGTAAGCTGACTCCGCATAACCTCCGAAGAGATCGCGTCTCCACAGCATTCATCTTTCTTTCATTGTTCTTCTGTAATACCCACGTTTCGCTGCCGTATAACAGAGTCGGTACCAGCACTACATTGTATACGGCCAAACGCGCAGCTGTGCTGACGTTTCGCCGTCTCATCAATGCAGCTAAGGCTCCGTTAACCCTGTTACCAGCAGCAATACGCCTTTCCACATCCATCTCGTATCTTCCATCTCTACTAAACATATTTCTCAAGTATACCACTTCATTTACTATATATCAAAAGTATTTTCTTTTATTTTCATTATTACTATATTTCGATTATAGCAGGATAGGCAGAGAAGTGTAGTGTAGACTCTCCATTCTCGACGCCCCGGCCAATTTACAAGACATTATCTGTTGATTGGCGGAACTTAACGCCGCGCTTTGTACTGCTGAAAATGAAAATAATTCATCCTTTTAATTTAAGCCCCGGCTCCAATACTTATTACATAGCACACTTTAATTAAAGTAACAAAAAGATAAGTAAAGATTTATTTAAAATGTGTAATTAAAAAAATATGTCACTTAATGAACAAAATAAATTTAATAATAACAATTATAATGATAAGGTTTAAAATATAAAATTAAACTATTTTGTGAGTTGCGTGTAAAATGACTTGATTGTACAAAGCTTAACTACACGAGCTTCTAAAATACAAAGAAATCATGTTACCTTTTTGACGATTTCATAGAAAAATAAATAAAAAAATATATCAGATCTTGAACGAAATTTCTTTTGACATCGTTGTGGTGCAGTGCGACTGAGTGTACGCGTGATCGTTGCGGGATCTCCGCCCGGGGAATGATTTTTTTAGCTTCATGTTGTATCTCGCATACAATAAGATAGGCAGTGGAAACGCTTTTACATTTGGTAAGAATACTAAACTTAACCTGCCCTGTTCAAATTTATATTTATAAAACTCTTCTATTACTGAATAACTGACCGACACCATACAGCCAAACCACGCGGAGTAGAACGCTGTATGTAGGTTCTTTAAGAATTTCTTAGTGATATATACAATTTGTATTTCTACTAAAAATAGATATGTACTTTTAGGTAACACCATATCTTTGCAGTTAGTCAAACATCGAAAAGCTAAAATTTAAAAAAGATATATAAGAAGATGAACATGTTAATTTTCTAGCATACTATCATTAATTTAAAGAAAAATAACATTTTCCCATAACGATCTACCAAAAAGCTACTTTACAAATTGACCAATGCATCCAAAACCACTAACAACATATCAAAACGAGAGACGGGAACATTTTTAATTAAAAAACCCACTCTTATCCCACCACCATCAACAAATTCACCGCAAAATTTATTCACAAACCAAACACGTTTAAATCAAACAAAAAACAATATTTATATATCTATAATATATACATATGAGTATAACATATAAGTATAACATTTGAAAAAAATTTACACACCTTTATTTATTAGAAGCATTAAAATTATCATACGGTAGCTGATCGAAGGCGTACCTCCAGATAACGAGATCCATCTCAATAAGTGAAATTGCTTCTGTTAAAAAAAATATGACAAACAAAAATAATATAATGTTGCGAATCGAGTGATATGATAGCGTGTTAATGGTGTATAGTGTATTTAATTAATTAAGTAAAGTCACGGGGAACGCGAAATGTAATCTGGTGATAAGGTTGAGTTATGCGCGGGCGCAGCGGCGTTTGAAAGGAAGTGCCTTTTTTTGGGGTATTTTTGATTTTTTTTTTGTTTTTTGGAATTAATTGTTTTATTGGTAATGTAATTGTGTTAGAGATTTTGGGTTGAAACTTTGGTTTTTTAAGTTTAGGCAGTTTTCTTTTGAACCGACGGGAATTGTCGTTTTATATAATAGGTCGATTATTAATGAACTTTAGATAGGGAGAACCTAGTATTAAGTCATTTCGTTCTCAACTTGTCAGCTTTACTCCTTTTCCCACATATTGACTCATTAGGTAGGTAGAGGAAATTCAGTGTTAAGACACTCTGTGCCCCACTTTCCGTCATATTTTTGAAATGGGGGAGGCAGTTTACGCCCTTTGCCTTTTTAAAGGAAAAGAAATAATGTCATTTCCTCAAGTGGGAATCGGACCCACAACCTTCACGTTTACATGCCGTGCCACTGGACCACTACGACCTTAACCTTAAGTTAGTTTCAGTAATTAGTTTAATTAGTACCTTTAACACAACAAATGAAAGAAATAGTAACATTTCTACATTTTATAAATACATTCTATTAAATAAAAATATTTAAAATCTATACCGACGAAGATAACTTATAAACATTTTGTATCAATATATGTATATATAATAATAATGAATTGATTATAATTCAATTACCAAAACCGTTCAGACGCCGCGATATGTAGATTCAGTTATTTGATTTAAATTTTCTAGTATAATTTGAATAATCCAATGATAACTATTAAAGCTGATAACACAAATTTACATTTTTCTAAAGAAAAATCAATAGTTATCGCCCAAAAATGCTTCGCGTGTTGTGGCTTGGAACTTTTAAAGGTGTAAAACGTTTTTTTTGTATGTATCTGTGTATTTTAACTAGTCGTCGCCCGTTGGTTTGTTTGCGTGAGCTTTAAGATATAAAAGCAAAAGGCATTTCGAGCAACATTCTCGTATTGCGTCTCTACACTTTCAACTTTGAATAGTACCTAAGTTCAAGTAGTTTCATCTGTGTGTTGTCTGTCAGTCACTCAGTAACAGAAGAGTTTTATATATATGTATTACCTTTATTATTTACCTTTATTGACCTTTATTATTTATTATTTCATTTAGTAGGCAATACAAATAGATTTTTGAAATTGGCAAAACCTGAAAATACACGTATACTCTATAGTTTTTTTAAAAAACAATTTTTCTCTCTCCTGGTAATTTATTCTGTTAGCAAGTTTACACTCTAATTTGACGATATCCTTACTGTAAATAACAACGAAATTCACAAAAAATACACAAAAAATTAAAAAAAAATCAAATACAACGCTACGGTACTCTAACAAATAAAAGCTGAAAGATCTGAAATATTATTACCATTTTAAGTAACATAAAAATATATACATAATTACGAGTAAAACCATCTTATCTTTTCTAAAGAACTATAAAATTTAAGATAATCTCCAATCTCATAATATGTATGAGAGTCGAGTCGATATTTTAATTACTTAATTAAATACACATGTTTGATCGGGTCTTAGAAATTTTATATTTATATTATAATTATAGAATGCAACGGTTATTAGTTTTAATATAGATATTAATATTGATAATATCGTGTCGTAGTCGTGGAATCGGTGATCGGTGGTGAAAACTGAAAAGATATTTTATTTAGGCCATTGTTTAGACAAAATACGGTGTTAGGTTACGCAATTAATATATTTTCTTTAAAAAGGATAAAGATTTCTCCCTGGGAGGCAGGAAAACAGTCGTTTCCATATAGGCTTTCCTCTATGGAAAGAAAATGGAGATTTGTTGGCAACATAGTCTATAACAGCTTGTGTACCTTTATATTCTGTTACATCTATTTCTCGTGGAGCAGGGGCACAAGAGTGCGACTGTAAACGCGACGGTTGTACGCGATGTTGTTCGATTCCCACTCGAGGAAATTTAATATTTAATATTTTTATGTTCTTGCTCTGGTAACGAGACACAAGCACTCCTTTCCCATTAACATTCTTCCATTCCCCACTTTCCGCCGAGTTCTCGAGGCATCGCATGTTGACTAGCGGAACTTAACGCCGCACTTTTGCCTCGACACCAGAGCAAAGAAATGAAAATATAAATGTAAATACATATTTAACTTCTTTGACTGCTGATCGAACCCACAACCGTCGCGTTGCAAGCGCACCTTGTGGCCCTACGCCACGACGGTTTGTTATTATTAACACGGTGCGACGGTATTAATAACAAATAAAAGCTTTTTGTTATTAATACCGTCGAAATAAACTTTGATAATATAATTATAGATGTTTTATGAAAATAAGTTCAAAAATTAAACATTGTCGAAAGAATAAATTACAAATTAAGAACATGCCACCAAAAGTACTTTCAAAACGAAAACGACAATCCTGCCTTATAAATACTTAAAATAGATAAGATAACGCTTTTCACAATTAATAAAAGAAAAAGAAAAAAACCCTTTGTAAACACTTTATAAAATATAATGTAATTAAAATTATCAGTTACCAGTTGTACCGCTGTTCTTGTTTTTTTTTTTGCAGATACCCACCGTTCCTAACATGGAGTTACAAGTATCAATGCTATCTTACGTCAATATTTTTAATTTTATCTAGAACTAGAGCGCTGCGAAATTTATGAGTGCCAGGCGAAAGTACTTAAATGTGTGTTGCGTGTGAAGTGGACGAGCTGAGTTGAAATGTTATCTTTATAAAACATCTGCTCAAAATACATAAATATAATGAATAATTTGTATCATAGCCGCACTTGGAGTGAGGTTTTTTCTAGTAATTTTGAAATTATAATCAGTTCTTAATTGGGTTTCATGTGGAAGTTCATATTGTTTCCTTTAGAGAGCACTTTGACTTGGTTCCCAGGAGTTTTGGTGCGAAGTGTTCGAAGTGCTGCCGTGGTATATCCTCGTCGGATTGGGTGAGGAAGGCGCGGGAGCAGGTGTACCACTTGGCCTGCTTCGCGTGCGACGCCTGCGGTCGTCAGCTGTCCACGGGGGAGCAGTTCGCGTTACACGAAGACAGAGTACTCTGCAAGCCACATTACTTGGAAACTCTTGACGGAGGCTCTATATCATCTGATGGTAGTAATGTTAATTTCACCTTGTTTTTCCTTTTACATTTTAAAAATAACCTTTATAATTTTTTTTTTATAATATTTTATTTGCCGTAATCAATAACAACTAAAACTCAGTAATGTAAAACACTAAGTAGGTATATTGTACTAAATCAAAAATTATCGCCACCTCGCCCAAGGCAGTATCATTTCCGGACCTTAATTAACCTTTTAAAATATAAGAATTACTTTTTTGTTTATATATTTATTTATTTTTTCAATTTTATTGTATATATAACAAGTGGAGCACTATTTCGATATTACAGATGGTTGCGATTCAGAGGGCTACCACAAGAGCAAAGCGAAACGTGTCAGAACAACGTTCACGGAAGAACAGTTACAAGTTCTCCAAGCGAATTTTCAGCTGGACTCTAATCCTGATGGCCAGGACCTGGAAAGGATTGCCCAAGTCACCGGTCTAAGCAAGAGAGTCACCCAAGTATGGTTTCAGAACAGTCGAGCTCGTCAAAAGAAACACCAGCACACTGGCAAAGGGAAACAGAGTCAAGGTAAAAAATAAACATTTCTGCACATATTTTTAACCATTTTAAAGTGTTATTTCGCACTTAGAATTAAGATTAGTTATTAAAATGTATACAGAATACTTACAAATATATTCTCTATATACATTTTAAAATATAAATTTATACTGCCCGCTGCATTTTGCGATGTTGATTAAGCTATGCGAATTTCTGTTCACAATATTATAATATTATTTTTGTCAGCCATTTCCCTGTTTCATAAGCCCACGTTGTCCACAGCGATGTCTCGAGACACGGATCCGGTGGGGTTTGGTCGGCCCATCAACCTCCACCTTACTTATTCATTCCAGAACAAACCACCTTTTGTGCCGATAGGTAATTACACTGGTATTTAATTGATAACATACTTTATTTATCACTAAGTATGATATGTACATCGAGCGACGGTTGCAGTAATTTAAGAATACATATTTTAACCGACTTCAAAGATGGAGGTCATTCTATATTTGAGAATTATATATTTTTATGTATGCCCGTCGGTTTTATTTTAAAGAACTTCTTATGTAGGTCCGGTTGAGGATCGTTACCCACTCGAGAAAATGAAATATTTAATATTTTCATTTCTTCGCTTTGGTTTTTAGGCAAAGCGTGACGTTGAGTTCCGCCACACAACACGCAATACCTGAATTCGGCGGAAAGTAGGGAGCGGCGTCTCTAAGCACTGGCGTCCCTCTGCCCATCCTGCTACAAGCGGGATACAGCGTGAAGCCTAAAAAGTATAAACTGTACAAATCTTCCATAGGTCCTAAATAGTATTTATTACTCAATATCTTATATTTCATAATATAATTTCCAGATGGCACTTCGTTCACGGATTCCTCGATGGATGAGCTCTCCGAAGACTCCTCGATCCACTGTATGCAGAGTGAGGTCTAAACAATTCTTGCCCTTGAATCTTGCCTTTAGATAAGTCTTTTTATAAACTATCGTATACCTCTTGTAGATATTCTTCGTTATGTCTAGTTTAATTTAGTCATAGAGTATATTTTTTTTATTTTGTAATTTAAACAATTTAAAATCATATGATTTATGGGTACTTGTTTTTCATGTGAATTTTTGATGATTATGTTAATATGTGAAAACAGTTTAAGAATATCCTTTTTTTATATTTAATACAAAAAATCGTCTTTTATAAACCAAATTAAAAAGAAAAATTACATTCCTCATTTTTGAAACAGTGAAAAACTTATGTTTTAGTGATATTTTATAACATCACTAAAAACCTATAGTTACTTGTAAATTATATTTATAATTTTATGATTAAAAAATATATATAATATTATTTTTATAATTTATTTAAGATACAAAATTATCCATAATATTGTAAAAAGTTGTATTTATTTATTTATTTATTTATTTTTAATAACTGTGATACGTTCGTTCAGATATATGTGTACGGGCCGTTTGCTTAGAACTAGCAATATTAGTGTCGCTATAGAAACTTGTTATAGTGCCAAAATAATATATTTCATTAGATAACATGTAATGTTTAATCGTAATATGTATTTTAAGTAAAAATAAATACTTAAAGCAAGTAGGTAAAGATAAAACTTAGTCAGGTCTAAGTTAAAATACTTTTTCATCATCACGATCGATATTCATTTCGAACATTAGATATATAAAATTATCTAAATTTTTTTTTATGATAAAACTTCTTTTATCATATAACGTAATAATACATCTGTAAAAAAGTCATAGATAACTTTTATACATATTGATGTCTCATTTTCAATTTTAGTGTAAACATTCCTCAATTCTATGAATAATAATTAAACTTAGAAAATGTATCAACTAGCTTCATATAACTTTTAATTTACTGTTAACTTTACGTATTTTAACAGCCACTTACCTTTAAGTTAACGTTATGTTAAGTTAACAGTAATAATCAGGCAGTTATAAATAAGAATTTTGGGTCTCTCTTTTTAATAATTTATATTAAAATAATAATTCTAAGGGCCAGTTTCACCGGTTCCGAATAAAGTTTCAGATAGTACTATTTATAATTAATGCTATCTCACAGATAAAGGATGAAAATACAAAATAACTGTTTCTTATACTTACAAGAAGAGTTTTCTCATTTATAAACGATAATAGTAGGTAACAAATCATACGATTTTTACTTTTTTTAATTACAACTAGCAATAGTTGTAATTAAAAAAAGTAAATACAAATTTAAAAATATATTTTAAAATTTGTATCTACTAAATATTGGCTATTCGAGACCTGTGAAACCAAAAATTATAGCTTGTCTGGCAAATATGACTGTCCGGAACTTTATCAGCCAGTTGTGAAACTGGCCTTTAGGGCCAGTATTCAGTATATTTGTTATATAAGCACACTATCAGGTTTCAAAAGCTCATCGACAAGTGTAAATAAATGAGAAAGAAAATCTAATAATTCTTTAGTATCGATGCGGTGGCTGTAATAGCAATGGATTTTTTTTGTTATATAATATAATAATAACTTTAGGTGATTTGTAAATTTTGTAGAAATATTTGTTATAATATATGTTCGAATTATTTAATTTTATATATATAATAAGAATTGAAATGTAGTTTTTGAAATTAAATTTTTTCTGACTTTTCTAAATATCAAAATATTTAAACAAGAATATAATTTTCTTTTTGCATTATTAAGACAAAAGTAGAAAAGTCACGTCAATATTTAAATTTTTTTATTTAATAATTGCATAAAAAATATTGTAAACCTCTCTTTATCTTTCAGATATTGTAAATATAATGTATTTTAAAATAATATATAATAATTATTGTAAATTTTATCTCTATTGTACTGTAAGGTGTATCCACCATTTATCTCCATCTTGTCATTTATTAGAAATAGTGATATTCGATAAGACAAGTACTAGGTACTTTCTTTTTTCTGTACAAATTTATAATTATATTATGTTGGTTAAAAAGTTGTTTTATTTGTATTTTTATATTGAATACACATATTATATTTTATTTTTTATTTTATTAAAATATTATCATTTTCTTATATAATATAAGTAGAAAATATCCTATTTCTACAATAATAATAATTACAATACTATAATATATTTATATTAATAAAGCTATAAAAAAACTTTGAATTGTATAAATTTTTGCTTATTATTCTTTTACAGAATTTGTTTTTTTTTGTCATTATTACAATATCGAAAGCTATTGAAATCATACTGTTTTCTTATATATCTTATTATATATTACATACTATGTACATTAATATAACCCGAGCCTACTCTTTACAAACTAATAGTCTACAAAATTTTAAGCACTTTTCAAACGTTTTCTACATTTAGGAAAGAAAAATCCTTTTTTCTTGAAAAACGTATAAAGATCTTAAAGTAGCGGGATATAAACCCGCACCTCTTGGAAACCGTGCAGTAAATAGTCTACAGCTTGTCCATGGTGCTGACCAGCAGCTCCATTTCCTGATGTATTTGCTTCAGAAGATCTTTCATTTGTCGTGGGGAATCCAAAATGTCAATACTTTGCGTGTAAGGGTTGTATCTGACGCCGAAATCTCGAGGAATCGTTTGGGCGAATTTGCTAAAATATTAAATAATTTAATAAAACCTTAGAAATACTCTAAAAGTGGCAAGAAATGTGGGATAGAATATCTAATAACTAGGTACCCTCTGAACTACCTATTTGTACTCACTCCTGCTATACGGGCAAAAGCGTGAATCCGCTTTAATTAAATGTATTGAGAACATTCGCTTTAATTAAATGTATTGAGATCACTGTGGCACTACTGAGTGAAAATATATTTGTACTCATATTTTAACACGCAAACATGGCGCAGTTAAATAGAGCTTATCCGTAAACCGTCATAAGTTGTTTTCCACTTAGCCTCTTTGGGCAGGTTAAGGAGCTTTGCGTCTTAAAGTCGACGCAAACAAACATGCAGTCAACGATTAAATATTTCAAAGATTTGAATGGACTTACATCATTTTTTCTTTAGCATTTTCAAAGCTATTCGCTACAAAGTATATTGGTTGGTATTCAGTAATGGGGTATTTCTGTAGTCCTGTCACTTCTGGCTCGAACTCTCTTAATTCTGGTTTGTCTGAGATACAATATTGAAGCTCCCCAAATGACGAGAGGAGGCCAGCGCCAAATGCCTTTAGCTTGCCGTCTTGTCGGCATAAACCAAATTCCACGGTGAACCAGAAACACTAAAAATATGTTATAATAATGTTAATGGTTAGTATAATTTATCAATTGGGAAGTAGGACCGTAGCTTAGCCGCAAGGTTCCCACTTACTACCCTGCTACGTGAGAAAAACATGAAGCTGCTTTTTTATTATTTTGAAAGAAGCTTTTTTTGAAGTACGTTTATAATATTTAAAAGAAGAAGGTATGTATCATCTACGTATGTATCTCTATCTCTCACAATTTACAAGAGGCCGTCGTGACATAGTGTGACTACGTCTCTTTGTCGCAATTGTAGTGGGTTTGATCCCATGTATTTTATAGCACATTTTTAGGCAACAGATGTATTGCTCTAGAGTCTAGAAACTACTTACAGTGGCCAATTTTTCAATAAAATCATCTGGTGCTCCCAATGAGGCAAGTCCGATTTCTTGTGAAAACTGAGCAAATGCTGGATCAGCGAACAAGGGGGCATGACCTAATAGCTCGTGGCATACATCTGGTTCAGGAGTGTATAAGGGACGGGAGTGATGCCTTATGTACTGTGTGCTGTGGAAGACGCGGAAGGCAAGGCCAGCGAGGAAGTCTCTCGAGGATAGTAGGCCGGCCACTGGTCGAAGAGTGAATCCAGTACAGTCTGAAATTATACATAGTTTGGTTATTTTCTATTTTAGCTACAGATTTTCTATTTAGAATGTATTAAAAAGAACAACTTCACTCATTTTCCCGTAGAATAAGATAGGTAAGGGAAACATAGTATTCAGGCACTTCGTTCAATTTTTTGTGCCCAATTTTCAAAATGTATTAAATGATAGTTACATATTAATTACCTTTAAGGAAGTTAGACACGTCTTCTAACTGTGGTATATTATCCTCCCTGTATCCACAATTTTCAATTAAAAGTGGGAAAACGTGATTATGTTCCTTACAAGCATGAGTTGGGTACAGCTCAGTCAGTTTTCTGAACACTATACCCCAGGTATTAGTCTCTTCCTGACTGTAATCGACATGTGGTAGGGGTTGGCCGTGTTTATAATTATAGGCAATATCCGCGAAGTACTTCCTCCTAGCTCTGTACTCAGGGTCAGTGAAGCCAGGGTGGTCGGAATCAAGCTCAGCACCGTAAGAGAGTATTTGATTTGCAAATCTATCCAAATCACGGATACGACGTGGGAACCACGGCACAGCAGCTGCAACCAATCGTTAAGCAATGATGAACTATCTAAATTTTTAATTTATTAACTTTTAAATACATTAAAATGCTCAAGAAAACGTTTACTCGAACACTTTTTAGGAATTTCCTGTTATCTTATGTTAGTTCTAATTTGATATTCTAATGCATTGAATATAAAGCGATTCTCACACTCGATTTTATGGCCGTAATGAAATTAACCGCTCTTTCTTGTCTCTAGTTTATAATTGATTTGTATATATATATATATATATATATATATATATATATATATATATATATATATATATATATATATATATATATATATATATATATATATATATATATATATATATAGAGAGAGAGACTTACATCGGTTGTCTTTGTAGTTTGTTGAGATTATGTTTAGGTAGCCGGTGTTTTCATTGAGTTCTGCTAGTACTGCGCCAAAATCTCCAGACCCGCATTCGCATTCCACCATGAATTCGTACCCGGGTCTTCTTGCGGAGGAACGGGATTCAATGTGGCTTAGATTCACCCCATGAGTCGAGAATATGCTTAAGAACTTAGCCAAGGAACCCGCCTGGTCAGGTGTTACGGGGGAGAAGAGCAGCCAAGTAGACTTGTTTGTATCGCGAGCTTCCTTTTGCTGTAATAATTAATTGTAGAATATATTATACTTATTAAACAATTATTGTTGAAGAAAAATGGAATATTAATCCAAAATATATGCTATCCATATTCCATATTACTTCACTTTGCGAGTTTTAATAATTAATATATGTTAATCACAAACATTCCTTTCATATTTGTGGCAGTTTTTATGCACTAGAACAGAATCTGCCTGTAGATGAGATGATAGTGGGTTCTGTCTCCATTGAGAGTAAATGTATTTAAATTTTGAACTATTATATTTTATAATTTCTATCTCTATAAGGCGGCGTTCTTTTCTTCTATCTTTATAATCTTCTATATCTATAAGGCGGCGTTTAATTCCAAGTATGGAGAGTTTTAACACAAATTTGGAAACTACCCTGCCATATGCGGGAGAAAGTGTGAAGCTAACACTTCCCCAAATCGGAATCTAACTTATAACTCCCATACAAATTCTGTACAATCAAACAACAAAATTTAAAATGCACCAAGTTAACTTTAAAATAAATTATAATTAAATCCAAATATACATACATACTAAGTTTTATGTTTTAATTATTGATAGCCGTATGATTAAAGTGAAATGGAGAAACAAAAAATCTAAATACATTATAACATTCGATATTTACAACTGTGATTTCTATCAGGATATCTATACGAGATCTCAGCGGAGCGGGCAGCTGTGGTCGATCCTAATCGCGACTGGTTAGGAGATGTGGTGGTGAAGACCAAATTTTTAATTAACTGATCTAATGCTACCTGTCGCTGATATAGTGTCTTTGGTTGGTTGGAAGTGGTAGTCGTGGTTCGATTTTTTAAGTTAGTTTTTAGCTTTACGTTGTATCCTGCATATAGCAGATTAGGGAACTTCGTGTTAAGACACTTTGTTTCCCACTTTCACCGAATTTGCGAGATATTGCGTGTTTAGTGGAGGAACTCAGCACTGCGCTTTGTCTTGTTACTTTGTTGAAATTATTAAATAAATAATTCGTTCCAATTATAATTCATATTAATCGAACTCTCAATCGTCGCGTTTGGGGCTGTAAACACACAGGGTGGCACCCTTGTGCCCCTGCGCCACAACAACCAAACCATATCAAAAGTGTTATTATTATTATTAACACTTTTATTTAATATATGCATATATTAATGTATCATACATATTTTAAAACGAATTTCGAACAGTGATAAGTGATATCAGCCGCTTAACCGCCAGATAACCTCAGCACGGTCACGTCGTTGGCCGGAGAACTATTGAACTATAATAATGATGACATACCTATCGCGGCTATAAGATGATGTATTCTTGATAACTTTTACTGTTTAATTGTATATAATAAAATAATAAATATTATTAACCTTGAAATTATATATATTTTTAAGTAGGTACCTACATTTTTTGAATTTTGAAAATAATATAAAATTGTATATAAATAAGAATTTAGGGCGAATTTTATTATTTTAAGTGTTAGTACGAATAAAATAAGTTGTCGCTTTAACAGAATAAGAAAAGAGTCTCTAGCTCTCCGTTCTCCACCCTATCTCGAAATGTTGTTGGAATCATTCAATTTCATATCTAAAACAACTAATCTAGACTTACTAAAGCATTCCTTTGAAATTAAAGTAAAAGTAATAGAGAAAAAGAGTATAAGTACTTATTTATATATATTTATATGTATATATATATATATATATATATATATATATATATATATATATATATATATATATATAAATAATACACTATATACACTCTGTGTATATATATATATATATATATATATATAT
>DWMY01000287.1:0-30848 GCA_018249775.1 Heliconius hecalesia formosus
CCTACTTATTTCAAGCTGTTTTATATTTTCATATAAAGTAGCCTTCATTAAAATGGAAATCTTTCTTAGTTTACATTCGAGACAAAGTTGCCAAAGTCTTTAGTCTAAAATCGAAACAAAAGCGTTGGCGCTCTGTTCTTATAAATGTAAAGAAGTTTTAAGTGAATTAAAATTTAGTCAAACTTATTTGGAGCCCATCATAAGCGTATTATTTAATTTCTTTTCATTTTAACCAAATTATCGCTATAATAATAATCGAAAAAAAAATACAGTAAAACTAGAGTTTTTCATGATATGAAAAAAAATTAAAGCGTCTTACTCGGTTCTATTTTCTTCTAAAGTGTGAAGATTGCAGTCAATAATGCTGACAAGTTTGGATCCCGTTTTGGCTCCTTCCTTTGAGGCATTAGACACCACTTGGACTAGAAATTTATCCCTATCTTCACCTAAAGTCTCTACGCTAATACTTATCCCTGTAAAAAATAATGAACATTACCACAAATATGAATATTATGACAGGTTCCCATAGAATTTATATAATGGGTATCAATAAATGTACATTATTTTGTTTAACTTAATGGAATTCTTTGGTTAACCTAATAGCTAAGTGAAATCGAAAATACTTTCTTAGCGTCTCAAGAAAGTTTTCTCGATCGAGATAGATGGACGAAGGTTCGACTTCCATCCAAGAAAATATTTATATTTACAACGAACTTGTTATGCGATACGTTATCAGATAGGCACTTAGTATCGGAAAGTTTTATACACATAGATCATGTTAAATTCTGGTCAGTCCAATAAAAGGAGACGCGATATTGAGTTGACTACTAAAAATTGTATGCGTAAACGCTTGTATATTTTGATTGCGTCTATGCTGCAAGGGACCGTAGCCCTTGATATTTGATGTTAATTTCAGCTTAATATCTCCACGCAATCATGAGATAAATGGTATTGACAGACGGACAACACAATTATCTTATATGGGTATGGGGAAGAAACAGAGGTACATATCAAAGTTTCTAATGGAACGCAATAATTAAATAAACTACGTTATTCCAATATAATTTACCTCCAACAGCACTGCAACAGTCTATAGATGGCTTACGAATTTTCTTTTTGAAAACTGGTATTTTGTCCTTTTCAATAGCAGCTGAACTGGAAACTGTAGGTTTTGGTTCCTCATAAAGTCCTAATATTTTTAATTGTTGTTTCTCTTTTTCCTTATATGATATTTGTTTATGCCTATTGTAAGCAAAATCAAAAAATGTGTGCTTTGGATCAACTTCGTGGCACCATCGATAACCATGTTTCCCAGCTCTCACTTTTTTTAATTTTTTTTCTTGTACGACTTCCTCAACAAACGATTCTTCACTTTCGATTTTTTTTTCTTCACACACACAAATGTTTTCCTTCTTTACCATATCACAAAGACAAGGTTCTTGACAATCACACGTGGAGAAGCAAATACAGTTTTCTGCATTATCACAGGTGCAGAATTTTGGTTTCGGAAAACAAGCACAATCGTCGGGAGTTTTACCATAGCATTTACATTCTGGTTCGATAGGACAACTACAAATAGTTTTTGAATCATCATCTTCGCAGGCAACTTCTTCTTCTGTAGGATCGCAAATGCATATTGACTGCAAATCGCAAAGACATGTGCCTTCTATGCATAAACAGTCTTTACCCTTTTTACAACGACATATAGGTTTTGGAGCCGGTTTTTGACATTCACAATAGTCAGTATCTTTTGTAATTTTATTTTCTTCTAATATTTTGTCCTCACTATTCAATTCTTGGTTGCTAACAGGGCTTTGTACTTTATTATTGCAAACGCATATAGGAAAAGGATATTTATCAGAATGGCATATACACGGCTTATCAATATTACCACAAGTGCAAGTGGGCCGCGGTTTACCATCGGGATGACACATACATACTTTGCGTGGCTTACATTTACATTTTAATTGTGGGATTTCATCACAGAGGCAAATGTTTTCTAATTGATGACAAGTACACTCATCTTTTTTTTTGGCACCACATTCACATGGCACTTTGAGATGGCAAGGGCATTTACCTGTTTTATCCACTTCACAGGTACAACATGGCGGTTCTTCAATTTTATTAATTTTGGGAAAACCATCCACTATGATCAAGCTTGCTTTATCATCATTTGGTGGAATTGGTTGATCACAATCAGGAAAAAAATAAAAATGAAAATCACTTTCTTCCTCATTTACTTCTTCTGTTACATTTGGTAATTCTTTAAGATTAGTTACTGTGTCAACTTTACTACTCTTTTTTCTTTGAGATAATTTGGTCTCCGAAGAATTAGTACAGGACCATTTAGAATCAGTAGAGTCATCTTTAAAAGAACCTTCGTAATGAGCACAACTGACTACTAAAGTTTCATCAAAGCATATTTTTTTCTTTATTTCTTCATCTTAAAAAAAAATAACTGTTGTAATAGAACCATAGCTAATGTTTATATGTATATGTAATATGCAGTAGGTATATGCGTATAATTTTGGATTTAACTGACATTTTTGATGATAAAATGCTCAGGATTAGTCTATATATAAAAAAAATACAAATAGATTTAGAGATTTGGTAACACGATGAAAATAAATCATAGAATAATAAAATGGAACGGCATACTGATATAGTGTAAATAACAAATGGTAATATAATAATATATATTTGTTATGCACTATATATCAGTATAACTATTATTTATAAATAATTAATATAACCTTAAATTATTCAATACTACAGATCATTATTTACTTACCAATCTCAAATTTAAACTGTTTTGATAAATCAATTAATGAAATATGAGATTGAACAGACATTGCAATTTTTTTTATTATTTGTGTTGATTAAATAATCGTTTTGAAGATAGCTACGTGTTAATTTATTTTAATACCTTAATAAGGTTTTACATTTTTATAAAAAAATATTTATAATATATTTTTTTTAATTTTTTTATTAAAAAGCTAGAACTAAACCATAATTCATTTCGAAAATTATATTGTACGTTGTATTACTACATTTCTTTTTTAATTTACCAGGCCAGTCGGGGCGCAGAGGCACAAAGTGTGACTGTAGAATTGACTGGTTGTGGGCTCGATCCCAACTCGGAAGTGAAGTATTTATTTACATTTATATTTCCATTTCTTCACTCTGGTATCGAGGCAAAGCGCGGCGCTGAGTTCCGCCACTCAACAGGCAATGCCTCCAGAACTCAGCGGAAAGTGTGGAACGGAGTGTCTTAACCCTAGATTTCCTCTGTGCACCCTGCTGCATACAGTGTCAAAATTTTAATTTACTATATAAAATTTTGACATTTCATATAATTGATTTTCTAGTGTTTGGTCATATAAATTAGCGTAATTAAACGTCAAATTTAAAAACAAATAAAATAAGACCACTGGAGGCCGGCCGGAGGGACTCGATGGATCGATGTAATGTTTTTTGTTTGTTCAAAAAAAAAACAATCAATGTAATTGTAAATTATAGGAAACATTGAGCTTAGACATTTCTAAAGAGCAGCGTTTTGAAATAGACGAGAATTATTGACACCGGAGAGCAGCATTTTGCTGCTCCTCTTTTCTAAACTCATTGTTTCCTATAATTTAAATCATTGTACTATTTTGAGGCCGTCGTCGCGTGAATGTGAACGAAACGGTTATCGGTTCGATTCCCAGTTGGTAACAAATTATTAAATTTTTTCAATTCCTCCCTCTGGTAAAACGACAAAACATGTAATGTCTCATAAAATTCGGTGGAAGGGGTTCTAAAACAGTAGGTTCCCTCTGCCTGCCCTGCTATACGCAAGAATAAAGAAGCTATACAAAGCTATTAATTTGATAAAAAAAAATATCACTGGTCAAATAGAAATCACCAAATTGAAACTATTTAATAAAAACCGGCGCGTGCCTTTTTTTTCTTTACGTAAATATTTTAATTAATTAATTCCCTTTGCTTATGATAACTATTTTCGTTATCCCTTAAAACTTTTATTCAAATCAAATCAAATCATTCATCATCACGATGTTTTGATTTTGAACAATTCAATATTCTTTAACAACTCATTCATTTAATTACACTATACATTTTTTCTTGCACAGTTAAAACAGTTCAAAAAATAAGTAGGTATGTATAGCTTAAAAAGATTTTCTAATAGATTTGAAACATTAAATTAGAAATATTCACATTATTACATTAGCTACATTTTATTCACAGGAAACGATCTATAAAATGTGAGAAAAATCTGCATGTATATTTGAATACATATATAACGGTAAAATTGCCGGTAAACAGAAATCGTGGGGTAAATAGACATTAAGCCAGGAACGTTTTTTTATATGATAATATCTCATGTTTTTATTATTTTTTTATTGAAAACGTTGTGTTCAGTGATAAAAGACTGATTTTACCATTCTGTAAATTTTGTACATCGGAAAGTAAAATTATGATTTTAATTTATACATATGAATGTAAATTTGTGTATATGTATAATGTTATATTATTTGGGGTGAATAAAGACATTATGTGGAGTGAATAGAAATATTTTATGGGTTGATAGAAACAGAAATGTTTGGATAGAAACGAGATAGACATGTATAAAAGAAAACTAACGAACTAAATGAAAACTGTTGCTATGGTTGACACAAGCCTATGTCCTATTGTGCTAGTACTTTCACAGTGAGGTGATGACACTACACAATGGTAAAGTATATGGGCGTAGGAAAAGAGGGAGCCGGGTGGGCCGTGCCTACCCCAGAATAGCCTAGTGCCCACCCTAAAAAAATAACTTACAACAAAATGTGCCCTGAAAAATTAAAAAAACAACATTAAAATCACAGCTCCTCCCAAAAAATATCTATAAATAAAAATATAGCAAAAATGTAAAACTTACGATGACAAATAACGAATGAATTATTCGTTTCTGTAATCATTCACAAATGATGAATAGTTTAGTTTATTAAAACAAAAATGATTCGAATAATGAATAAGTTTTTTATTCACTATTCGATTAATGTGAATATGACCATGATTCATTAATAATTCATTAAATTCCAGGAATCAAGTAAATAGTTACTTAATTGCTAATGGCATCTATTTCCATGTCTTATTGTTTTTTTTTTATTTCCAACCAACAATTACTATGTCTTTCAAATAATATTTATATGATATAAATAAAAAAGAAAGCTTTAAAAATATTTTATTCGTAATTTAAAATAACAAATAAATTATTCGTAAATAATTTATTCGAATGATTATTTAGATAACTTTTTATTCGAATAATGCCAAACTCTTTATAACAAAAAGTAATTTATAATAAATTAAATAGATACTCAAGATATTTATTTAAATTACAGAAACTATATTTTATGAAATAAAAAAGTAAATATTCATAAGACAATCGTCATTTACTCATACACACTGTAGAAATAATTATGGAGTAACTAATATTTCGATATAAAGTTTTTATAATTAAAATAGACTATAATTAAAACTTTTTTCCTATTGACCTCATTTTACTGTACAATTTTGATGATCATTTGCTGCTTAAATTAATTATTTCTGTCCTCCTCTGATATATAATCAGGAATTAAATTTATAAATTAAATTGTCCTTAATAACATCGTAGTAACATACATACGATAACGTGCTAAAAACGTGTTTGACTTTAGTATCTAAGTTTAGTTTTTAAAAGGAGCTGCGTTCAACGGCCCATTCTTTAATATATATAATAAATAATCTGTATTCTGAAAATCCGAACGAATAAACATATGTCAAATTGACAGATGATGTGGCCTACCGTCTTGTGCTAGTGAATTTTATTAAATAATTATTTATTATTTATAATTGAATGTTAACAATAATGCAAAAATGTTTGTGCATAAATATAGTTTATTAATTTTATTTATTTCGTCATGCAATTGCAGATTACCTGATAAAGTTAGATGTGTAAATGAAGATTGTAGTCGTAAGTGAATGACAATCTGTTTAGTATTGTAAATGTTTAAAGTTTTGTTAACAACATTTGCAAATGTAAATTAATATTATGCTTTTGAATATATTTTTATAGAATTACGGATCTTAAAATTTCTCCTGATATCATTGGTGTTTTTTCAGAACCAATATCCAAGGCAAAGACGTTAATGAAATACAATAGTGGTGATCCAGATCTTATATCATTCTCTGCTAATGCCGACGCTATTATTTATATGAAATCAGCTGGAACTCATCCAGATATTTGGTATGCAAATATAAATGGTAAAGCAGGATTTGTTAATTCTTTATTTTTAAAAGAATCAAAGAAACTTGCAAATGCAGAACTAATCTTTCCACTTCAAACTAAAAGTAAACAGACTGATGTACAGCCTGATAAGGTACAACAAGCACATGAGGTGTTCGAAGGCACTACAATTTTCACAACTGAACCCCCAACATCTCCAATAGAGCAAGAATTAATTACATCGTCTGTTGATTTACCTCTAGAGCTAGGTACTACTCCTTCACCTGACTTAAAAAGTATTCAAGAGCCCAAACAAAATATTGTTGAAAGCCAACATTCCGCAGATACTAATAATGTAAATGTTTTAAGTGAAGATTTTTCTACAACTGTAAAGGCTCCTGAAAATTTGAATATTCCAGAACAGGAAATAATAACAAGTAGCAACTCAGATATTGCTGATAGTGATTCTCAAATAATTAGTAAAAATATACAATATGAAAAGGAACCACAAAACAGTTATACTGTAGATGAGAAAATTCCTGATGTAAATATAAATGCTCAAGTACCAATTAAAGAACCTAATAATGTTGATTATGAAACACCTATTTCCAATACACCAAAAGAAGATGTATCAAACACTAACTCTGAAATGAATTCTAGTTTAGTTAATGTTATTGCTATAGATAGTGGAAATATATCATCTGAATCAAATTTAAATGATAAAGTGCAAATGCAAGACCTAACTATATCTGATGTCAATAGTGATGATTCTACATTGAGCACAAATTTAGGTAGTAATATAGAAATTCCACAACTGCAAAATAATAGTCCTGAACTACTAGCTACCGCCGAAACTATTGACCTAACATCAAAACTTGATACAATTCCTAAAGAACCTTCAACTAGAGATATCACAATTGACAGTGAAGCCATTGACATTGTGAGCAATGAAGCTGAGAGTAATGCACAAAATGTAAATGGTGAACTTGTTGAGAATCAAAAAAATTATGTATTAAGTGAAAATACAATTCCAATATTGGACTTCGAACAAGAATCTTTAAACAAGGTGGATAGCGAATCTGTGCCTCTAAATACTTATGAAGAATATACAGAAACTATACCTAGTGCTGATATTAGCTTATATGCAGATAATAAGATACAGTCTCCTGTTGAAGTTTCAAGTGTTATATCTGAAATACAAACTAATATTGTAGAATTATCAGAAACAATAACCGAGGCTTATACATTAACAGAGTCTTCAACCAAAGCGTCTATACTTCCTAAAGAAGAGATTCCATTAACTTCAGAATACATGACAATGTCTACAGAAAACTTAATAGAGGAAATTTTCAGTGAGCCTACAGAAGCTACCCCTAGTCAGGATAATAATAATGAAGGGTTTATATCAAATATATATACAACATTATCAGACATGTGGCCTTCTTCTACTGAACCACCTCCTGAGCCAATTTTTAATCAAGAATATATTCAAAATATACACATTGAAAATGAAAATGATGAAACTTTCTCATTTTTCAAGTACTTATTCCAAACTTATAATATGGTTATGGGAACCAAAGTGGAAAGTAGTGCACTTTTCCCTTCAGTTGGTAAGTTACTTTTAGAAACATGAATTAATATGCTTAATTATAACTTAGTTAAAAGCCATTCTGACTGAAGGCACATCCACAATGGCTCTAGCTCCACTTGGGAGATCAAATAATTTTAATTTCCACACTCTCTTTCTTTTAGGAAACTTCTTCACTAGGTATGGCATTTAGTAGTAGTTACATGCAATATTACCAATATAGACACAGACACTAGGTTCTCCCTGTTTACCCTGTTCATTAATACATATCATATTTTATAATTAAATTTTGATAAAAATGATATTAATATCCTATTCTTAAAATATGACAATCTGAATGTGCCAGTTGAGCAATATGTATATCGCAATATCTATACAAATGTAACATTATTTTAATATTTTGTATAAATTTCAATTCTCTAATCATATTTCAGGTGAAACATGTTTTACAGAAGATTATTGTGATGGGGAAAGTTTTAACAAACAAAATCGTCTTCTTACATTCTTATTAACCACAGCGGGTTCCGTTGTACTATTTATTCTTGGTTATTATTATATTGAAAGCAAAAGGCAAGACGGTAGATTGATTGGCGATATGAATAACCTCCAAAGGGAATTGCTATTTTCAACAAAGGTAAATCATAATATTTTATTATAATTATCATCATTATTATTTTTTATTGAAATTTAAACACCTATATTAAGGTATTTTATATAAGTATGAAACCACTTCAATTTCAATCACCTATATTATCTTGAAATTGAAGTGGTTGAATATAATCATTTTAAACTGCCTAATGTCACTCTAGTCTAGATATTATTTAAAATATATAATGTTTTTTTTTTATTTGCAATATTTTTAAATCTTAATAATAGTAACTGTAGATTTCTGCATACAAACACGCAGAGTAACAATTTACTAATATTTGAAAAGTTTGTTTATAACTATAAAAATTATAAGTTTAGTGGTTATGTAAAAAATATAAAACATCTTAATTACATTATGACTCTCTCATAACTAATTAAATTACAGGAGTGCGAGATCCTTAAAGAGGAGCTCACATCTACTAAAAGTAAGCTGGCTGGTATCGAAGACAGTTCCTTCGGCATGGATGACATGGTCCAATCGTTGAAAGCTGAAATCCAAGAACTAAAAGAAAATAACGAAAGACTCCGAAGTTCCTTAGATGATAACGAGAAATTACTTAGAGTGTCTGAAAATACTGCAGGGGAATTACAAAACACATTGGGTGAAGTAGAAAATACTCTAAGTGAACTCTTAAATGAAAGAGCTCATTCAGAAGAACAAATTGCAGAATTACATGGTAATTGTGTTTATTTTTGTGTTTACATTATTTTTGTAACATTCACAACTGCCTCACATGTGTATTACATGTAGAGTACAGATAAGAATCTTGAAATTAAAATAATACTTTTTTTTTAAACATTTTTAAAGTGTTATTCCACACTTAGGAAAGAAAAATAGTTATTTAGAAAACATATAAAAATTTGAACGTAGCGGGACTCGAACCCGCGCCTCTTAGAAACCGACCAGGCGCTCTGACCGCTAAGCCATACGTTCTCATCGAGCTACGTCGAAATTTTTATACGCTTGTTACAACTTATTTATGTTGTTAGCATCTCTATAGGGAGATTTTTACAAATTTCCAGGCGCGGGTTCGAGTCCCACTGCGTTCAAATTTTTATACGTTTTCTAAATAAGTAAGTAAAATAATACTGTTGACGATTCTTCAATTTTTTTTTTTAAATGTGGGTTTGAAATATTTATATAATATGCTGTTCCTGTAAAAAGAGTACAGCCGCTTCCACCCTGTATATTATTGCTATAAAATAAAAATACTTTTGCTATTATCTGGTTTATTTGTAATATTTATATCTCTTTCTAGGAAAAATTCAAGCTTTTGAAGAGGAATTAATTGCTGTAAGTCGAGAACGAGATAGTTTCCAACTAAAATATGTATCGGCCGAGACGTCGTTGGAAGAATTTAAAAACCAACAAAAATTACTTGAAGAACTCAATCAGACATTGGCGGATGCTAATAACACTGTTGAATTGCAAAAACATGAAATTGTTGCCCTTAAGGTTATTTTCATACATTCACTTTGATTTTATAACTTATTTATTTTATAGTAAGCTCTTTGATTTTTACGATTATTACACATGTTAAATGAAACTATTTAACCGGATTAACAGCGTTCAGTTAACATAATTATTTGATATAATAATTATATCAACTGACAGACGAATGCCACTCCAGTCTACCTGTGGCCACAGACTATTGCAAAGTGTTCGAAACGTCAGGTTTCCAAAAATGTATAATACTAAATATAGGCGTATATTTAGTATTAATCCGGTTATATAGATTCATTTAAAATATTTGTTATATATTTTGAATAGTTGCTTTGTAGGTAGTCTTTTTAACCCTGACGAAAACAGAGAGATAAATATTTTAAAGTATTTTTAAAGTTATGTTGTTAACATAAAAAAAAGTTGTAACAAGCGTATAATAATTTCGACTTTGCTCGATGATAATGGCTATGGCTTAGTTGGTCGAAGCGCTTGGACGGTTTCCTAAGAGGCGCGGGTTCAAATCCCACTACGATCAAATTTTTATATGTTTTCTTAATATACTTATTAATAAATATTATATGTAATTAAAACATTTTAAAAAATTACCTATTTAATTTATTCCAGGATGCTATAAAAGAAATGAAAAGTGGCTCATCGTCTAATACAGATGTGGCGTCTTTAATAGATCACACAGAAATAAAAGCAAAATTATCTAAAGCATTGGAAGAGAAAAATACATTTATGAGCAAATATGAGGTTAGATTAAAATAATATTTAAATACATTTATTTAATCTATAAGATTTAAATTATTAGATGTTGGCCGTCGCTGTGGCGCAGGGGCACACAAGTATTTTGGATGTAAACATAATAATTGTGGGTTCGATTTACACTCAGGGACATGAATCATTTAATATTTTCATTTCCTTGCTCTCTCTAGAATTCTTGAGGCGTTGCGTGTCGAGTAACGGAACTCAACTCTGAGCTTTGCTTTGTTACCAGAGCGAGGAAATTAAAATATTCATGTACTTCAATAATATCTCTTAATAGAATAACCAAAAAATTCAAATTAGTAAATTTAGTTATAGTTTATTAATATAGAAACAAAAGCAAATATTTATTAATAGAAACAATGTATTAACGTAATAACAATCTACATACAGATAGAAAATAAGCAAAGGGTACAACTAGCAGATGAACTGAAAACTACACAAGAGTCCTACCAGGCTAAGAACCAACAAGCCACTGAAGCTCTCACAAGATTAGAGGTTCTAGGAAAATACTTCCAAGAGAGAGAGGCTGAACTGATGAAGTATGTTTTTTTTATTCATTTAAATTATGTTTTTAACTCATGAAGTGTCTTAACATTAGTTCCCCAGGTTATCTCTGCCTAACTTGCTATGTACGGAATACAAAGTTAACATAAAAAGAAATTGTAACAGTTTTATGTTATACTATTATTATTTAACTAATCGCCTTTACTTAAAACTATTGCTTAAAGATTTAAAGATCTTTGTTTTTATTTATTATTATTTTTTATTTCTAAGGGAATTAAGTACGAAGGAAGCGTTATGGCTGAGCAAACAAGGGGAGTCAGCAAGCACTGTGGAGAAGATAGAATTGTTGCAACAGGAGGTCCAAAGATATAAGTAAGTTTCACTATTATTACTATGGCGTCATTGGTTATAAAATATTTAGTTATTCAAATATAATTAGCAGAGGAATCAGTCTTACCTGACTTTGTTCGCCATTATATAACTATAGTCTATTCATTTAGGAATGAGATAAAATGTAAACAAAGAAATATAGTTTCTCAAACTTTTATGTAACTTTTTAATTTCTATTTAATTTGGTCCAAGTTTACTCATATTTAAAAATATACAATTTTCAATATAACAAAAACAAAATAATCGTAAAACAACTTTACACTTAACAAAACAAGAACCTTAATAAAAACCACAAAACTAACTATGGAATGACAAAAAATCTATTAAAATATCTGGAAACAGTTATTAGTACCTGTGCTCTATAATTTACTATAGTAGTTTATTTTTATAGTATTAAAATGCATCTTAAGTTTGAGAACAAGATGATTTCTTGGTGTTTTTACATATCAAGTACTCAAAAATGGGGCGAATAGATACGGTTTTTTGATTTTAAGTCAGAGTTTTACAATGCTAGGAACATTGTAAAACTCTGACTGACTGACTCTGACGCTTAAAATATAAAAACATTTTTTATTTTCGATAATTCTATTATATATTTTCTTTTCAAATATAATGTAAAAATCATTTCATCAATATCGACAAATTTAAATCATAATTATATGAACTAATAAATTCTATAGACACCGTTCTATGATATTATTATATTATTATACAGTGCTATCAGCGTATTACTTCCATAAATCCATAGTTTTATTTTTACTTCACTTGATCAATTATGAGCTATAAAACATTTTTTTTATTTGTTTACGTTTAATCTCATGACTTTATGAATAGAGTATAATAGTCCAAGCCGAGTGAGAATTTGGAACAACAAAAATTATATTTAAATTGTTTGATTTTGTTCCTCTAGCCCTAGCGAAACCAAGAATAGCATTGGGCTGCTCCACTTAATAAGTAGTGTCTTAAGTTGAAAGAAATCTCTGAGATACATAGGAACGCTTTAAAAGGGTGATCACACCATACTACTTTTAATGTACATCATGTGTACATCGATGTAGATTAATCATTTTTATCAAATAAGATTTATAAAAAATAATATTGTTTTTGTGTGTGCCATAAAAATTTTAATTTCATTTTAAAGTGTGTATTGTGATGGTTAAGTGCGTTTTTGTAATTTTACTATCTACAGACACATGTTTTTTATTAGTTTTTTTTTATAATGAAATTATATGGCTACTATGTAGCCATATAATGATTGAAATAAAAAAATTTATGGCACACACAAAAACAATATTATTTTTTATAAATCTTATTTGATAAAAATGATCAATCTACACTTAACTGAAACCGAGTCAAAATTGACCCATTTTTTTTCTTTTTTAAATATTTTAGATTTTTTTACTTGAAGATTTAGAGAAGCAAAAAAAGGCCGTAACAGATATTGCGACATATTACGTTTTCTTTGTTTTGGCGATATTTCTACAAGAGCAGAGAAAAAAAGTCAAGATAAATTTACTACAGATTTTTATCGTGATATTCCTACAAATTCATATAAATATTTTCCGAACACAATTTTTGAAGTGAATGCCACGAAAAACCAAATAGTCATTAACGAAAGAGTTTTCAATCGTAGTTCAATCTCTAATTCAGGAATTTTCTGCTAGATTAAGCAATAAATATAGTGCAGCTTAAAGAATTTGAAGAAACTTTAAAAGTTATTTTATATTCTGATATAATTATTGAAAATAATCGGTTATTCGATACAATAAATAAAATTGCAGCAGATGAAATTCTAACTACATTAAATTCAATTCTTATACAGGTTTAATTGCTTAAAAATATTAGCAAAGACAATTTTATCAATATTTTCATCGATATACCCAAATCAGATTTTTTGAATTATAAAACGATATTTCAAAAAATAAGCTTTATGAGAATTAAAGAAAAGGGTCATCTTGGTTTTAAAAAAAAAGTAATATATTTATAATATTATTTTATTTTTAAGAGCAAAATGAACTTTTATTTTGTTCTCTAGTAAATTTTCTCATTTGATATGCCTTTTTAAAAGAAAGATAAATGCCATGGAGATGTGATCTCTTCGAAGGATATGTGGAGTCAGCTTAGCTGATCGAATCCGCAATGAACAGATACACAGAATGACAGGTACTAGCGTTGCGCGTAGCCGTTGTAGCGGTACTAGCTTCTTCATTCTGTGACAAGGATGTCATAGTGAGAATGAAGAAGGACGTGCTCAGCTGGCTTGGGCACGTCGAACGAATGAGTGATGAAAGAATAGGCATCTTTTTGCCTATTCTTTCTGATTGAAAATCTCTTTTATGATGGAAAGGTGAGTGGTAAGAGAGGTAGAGGAGACCTCGGTTGACGTTCGGAAACACAGTATCAAAGATACTGGAGTAAGGTCACGTAAAAACCATGAGTATGTATGAAGAGGTTGATGATAGTGAATGAGGCGAAAGAGGTATGTAGAGACCGTAGCGTTTGGCGCTCCGTTCTCTCTGACTATCCTGCTAGGGATAACGCATTAAGTTAAATGTAGTTATTTTATTATATATATTGTTAGGGAGAAGTGCGACGCGCTGACGCTGGAGCTGGCGGAGCAGGAGTCGTCGCGGCGCACGGCGGTGGCGGCGCTGGAGGAGCGCGCGCACGCGGCGTGGCTGGAGGCGCGCGCCGCCCGCCGCGACGGCGCCGCCGCGCGCGACGACGCCGCCGCGCTGCGCCGCAAGCTGGCCGCCGCCGCCGCTGAGCCGCTTAGACGTTAGTACACTGTTGGTTATTTAATAACACTATTCACTATCACTAAATGTTAAGGGAAGTTTTCCAAAAAACAATAGCGAAAACTGCATTTAAATCGGTTAAGCTCTTTCTGAGATTGGCGTGCACAAACGCACAAATACTAATTTATTACAAACAAAAAAAATACTTACTTACTATTACATTGATAAATGCTTCCAATAATATTTTGTTTCATATATCTTCCATTTACAGATAGCAATCAGTTACTATTTTATTTTATGAAAAAAATTTTTTTTGTTAACTTAGAACAAAACAACCTCGTCGTCACAACTTGCTACCACGCAGATTATCTTATTTTCAAACTATTTATAACTGCTATAGAATCGTCTTGAAAGCGCATCTGGATCTCTTTACACAAAATACATTATATGATTAATAAAACGTCACATTATTTTAATTGTAAAATACATTTGTAAGATACAGACCGACAAATATATCTATATCGTTAATTTAATTGATCTTTACCCTTAATTTAATTAAAAATAATAACGTTCTATTTAATATATTTTTCAGAAGTAGCTTCGCCGTTAGAAGCAGATATCGGCATGCCGGCGCCCCTGCCACCATTAGCGTTTCTACCACCGTTGTTACCACCGTTACCGCGGCCACCGCCTTTGGGTCGCCTACCATCGCCACACCCACCAAGGTTAATCAAATCATTTCTAGCATACATCTATCTATACATCCTCAAGCCAAAGCCAACTGATGAGTTTGTTTGGTTCTTCACACTAATCGCGGGACCTACTGGTTCGAATTTAAAAAAAATGGTTAGTCTATTTTAATTTCGAGTGCTGTACATAGACAAAATATTTTTGACAGAACACTCCTGGAGTTCGCTCGATAGACGAAGGATATCTATTGAAGATATCTTTATTATTAACTATGGCTCTATCAAAATTGATATATTAAATAACGAAAAAATTTTACAACTTTTAAAACATTGTTTTAAGCCAGTACAGCTTTCCCATTCTAATCCTGCTAGACCAAAATATACCAAACACAAAAAAAAAACTTTGTAGCATTTTTGTAAATTTATATATTTTTTTGTTATTTATTCTTATCATGTAGCATCAGAAATTCAATCCTTGCAAAATCATTTCTGAAATCAATCTAAGACATTTACATTTACGTCTAAACTCAGTAATATGATCTCCGGTTACGGCATATAGGTATATGCTGTTACTTAGTCTCATTTTATGTAACAGCCTTTGAAATATTGTCTTTTCTTATATTTTAGATACAATGAACGTCGTTACTCGTCGGACAGCCGTTACTCGCCCGAGAGTCGCTACTCTCCCGAGCCAGTGCGCTACTCGCCTCGCTCGCGCCGCTCGCCGCGTTCGCCTCGCTCACCTCGCTCGCCTCGCTCACCCCGCTCACCTCGGTCACCTCGCTCACCCTACTCCCCACGTGAGCGAAGACGCTCTTTTGATAGGTATTTGTATATTTTGTATATTATTTATTTCTTAATTTAATTATAAAAATAACATATGAATTGATATGTTTATTAGATATAACGGTCGAGGGTCGCGATCCCGGAACGGCCCAGCTGACACTGAGACAGAATACAATTCCGATAGCCCCACACGGAGACCGCCTCGCAGGAGGTACTCCAGGCATTCAGGTGATCCATTACAACATTTTAAAAATTAAAGCTTATTCACATAATTTACTCTTAACGCTGTTTCCTGGTAACCAAAGCCAGAGATCTCGGCGCTACTTAACGCCACGCTTTCTCTTATCAGAGTGGGGATATCAAAATAACATAAGTATCGATTCTTTAAATAATCGTTATTACACAAAATGTTCAAATATAAACTCAAAAATTTTAATGCATCCCTAATATAAGTTTAAAAACACCTCTTAAATTGTTTTTGAGGATCTGTTCTTGATAAAGTTACAAATTTTTACATATAATTTCTTTATTTCAGGTCCCAGCTCAGGGTCTGGATGCTCAACTGAGTCCGAGAAATAATTTAAAACTTAGTCGAAATTGCCTAATTAGCATTGGAGCCAAATTATGTTGTCTGTGGTTAGGGTAGAAACGAATTATTAATATTAAATAATAATGTTTGCATCGAAGAAGCCGTGCACTGATAGTTGAGATGACGTCGCTTCACCTTCGAGTCTAAAAAAACGTAAATGAATCGCCATTTCGTAATTACTTCTTAATCCTAGAATTGTTCAATTTTTATTATTTATTAATTGCATCTTTATTATATATATGTTCAAAAAATCTGACTTTTGCATTCATTTGTGTAATTTTTAAATCTTGTTCATTATAAATACATGTTGTATTTATGTTAATGTTTTTCCTTAAAATCTAGAAACTTACAAACCTATAATCTTGTATCTTGCTATTTAAATTAATTGTAAATATATATATTGTAAATATAATATATATTGTTTTCATTTCAAACTTTTGTGGGCTTTATTTTTATCTAATAATGAAAAATATAAATTAAAACAGGAGACAACCCCTCACCGAAAAGTGTGAATAGATAAAATAAACGTTCTGATTTCATCTCATTTTTTCTCCTTTATCTTTATTGTTATTACTTGAGTTTTGTTTATCATTATACTAATCATTATCCTCAAAGTATTCGTCATCTTCATAATCAAGTCTTTCATTTCCAATATAGACTGACTTTTACGTATAGTGTGTCTTTTAGCTTCACGCTATCTCGCCTATAACATTGTATCCAAGGGAATCCTAGTGCTATATATAAGACACTAGGTCTTTTACACTTCCGTTCTAAAACTTTTCGGCGTAATTCAATACCGCGACTTGTCGCGTTACCAGAGTGAGGAAATCAAATTATTTCACAACCTCGAATAAACTAATTATTTCGTTTTAAGATATTGATATGATTTCTTCAAGGAAATTATACGTTATGAAGTCGAAGGTTATCCATACAAATTCCAATGTCATAAAACGATAAACTTGTAAAAAGATTTCGTAATAAATAAAAATAATAAGCTTAAAACTGTAAATGGCTACTTAATTTATTCATAATAAATGACACACACACACAGACTTCCTGACATTAATCCAGGTGTGTGCTCCCGGGGTCTGCCTTTCGACTTATTCAACCTACAGACTTTACAAGGTGTATAAAGTATTTTTTTGCACATAGCATAGGGAACCTAAACGTAATGTTAAGACACTCCGTGCTCATTAAAACTCCGTGCCCGTTCTCAACGCCGCGCTTTGTCTTGTTACCAAAGTGAGGAAATGAAAATATAAAATACTTAATTTCCTCGAGTGGGAATCGAATCCACAGCCTAACAGTTACCATTCACACGCTTGTGCTCCTGCGCCACTACACAACTAGCCTAGTAAAGTAAATGATTATGTAAATTATTTTTGTTTGCTACTCTGCAAGGTTATATAAGAGATGCACCTAAAGCTAAAACAAACAATCGGTAGAAAATATAACAAGGCCAGTAGTATGACATTCTTATTATGTTTATATTTTTCCTTTTCTTAATATTTCTATACTTTACAAGATTTTTTTAGTCAAGATAGTTATAATATAAATTACCTCTCAGCAGTGGCCGCCTTAGATCATTTTATTATTATAGTACATATTGGCCTTTGTGGCGTAGACAAGCGTGCGACTGTAAACGCAACAGCTGCGAGTTCGATTGCCACTCGGGGAATTAAATATTTAATATTTTCATTTCCGCATCTGCCAACGAGGCAATGCTGCAAGAATTCGGCGGAAAGTGGGGACGGAGTATCTTAACACTATGTTTCCAGGTTCTCTCTGCCTAGTATGCTTTAAAAATGTACAAACGTATATAATACTAGCGGCCCGCCCGTTGCTTCGCCCGCTTGAACTACATGATTATTGATTTAATAAACAGAATTAACTGACAACTATAATGACTTCTAATATAATTTTTACTACATTATCATAATTTCTATTTTTTTAGATTTTATTATAATCTATGAAGGTAGCCTTCACCAACAATTCAATTTTGTTCACTTAATTGTTTGTACTATGAACAAAAGTGCTTAAAAATATTTAATTTATCAACAGTCATATAACCAAGACGTTTCGAACACATACCCAAAGGGTTTCGAATTTCATTATTTAGCCAAGAATCTTACCAGCGCGATTCATGCACAGCGCCATCTATTGGGTTTAAAGTTAAAGTTACTGCTCGGACAGTTAAAAAGTGCTGTTTATGTTAAATTTCACTTAATATACTATCTATTAATGAATTAATCGAAAACGACGTTTTACTAATTACATATTATATAGTTAAAATACAGATTTAATACAATGACTATAATTAGATAGATTGCTATATAACATTCGCAGGCAAACTCATGCCTTGAGTTCATTCAAATGATGATAACTTATTTTAATAAACTTTATGCCGAGTTAAAACAAAGCAAAAGGTGAAAGTTTTGAGTAATTCGGTTCTATACTTTTGGAGATAAGCGTGATCACACATACTACCAAGCAAACAGACAGACAATAAATTAAAAAAAAAATTGCTTGCTATAATTGTTTTTAAGTGTCCCTCCCTGTATTCATTTTAGTTAAAATGACCAAATGTACAAACAAAATATTTTTACTGTTTTATTATTACATATATATAGTTATAGATAAATGTATACTTTATATATGCTTATGTCAATATATACAAGGTTAATTGTTCTTTAAATAGATATTATTATTTTGTTGCTATCATAATATTTTATTACATCAGCTGCTCGACGACTAGATAAGGATAAAAAAATATATTGGTAAGTTTACTAACGTTTCATATACAATATTATCTATTGGGCGTTCTTCGTTTCTTCATCTTTTTATTATTTAACAATCTCAATAGTAAATTTTAGTTTGTGATAAAAAAACACAATGAAAATTAATTTCTTAAGTGGCGAAACTCAACACACTTTTTACCAAAGAAAGCAAATGAAAATATTAATATCTCATTCCCGGAGTCAGTCTTGCGCTATGACAGCTCGAAGTGTAGCTGGAGTGTTTCTTTATTATATTTTATTGTAAATAGGAATGAAAGTGGTCTTGAAACGTAATCAAGTCGTCCCTAAATTATCACAAGTGCGCCTTAGAATTCTCCAAAGCAGCTACTATAAATAATCTTCATTATTGTAAAATAAATCAGCTTCACCCTGTATCCCGCACACAGCAGGGTAGGCAGAGGGAACCCAGTGTAACACACTCCGTTCCCCATTATTGTAACATCAGTCACAAATTTTGATTGGCAATTAAAAACTATTTCATAAATAATTTCCTTTTTGCCCCCGACATTGCCCGCTTGACCTTTGACAATCAAATGAAATATTTTTTAGTGGTAAAGTAAACAACAACTTACAATCTGAAATATCTGTGTACAATATTTTTTTTACCGACTAGAAGTTTAAATTTCAAATTACACGTCTATATGAAGTATTCCTTGGACGTCCGAGAGGTCTCACTCCAGGGACTGATATAGCAAGGCAGGAGCCGGGGCGTAACGTGGCCAAACGTTACGTTACGGCCTCCGAGACCACCTGGAATGAATGTGCTACGTATGCGGTCAGACCGCGTTAAGCCGCACATCCACCTCAGCATCTTCTTTTCCGTGATGTGAAGCTCCTGAATGGCTTCAGTGATGGACTGGAGAGAAATAATCGTTCTGGAAAACTAGAACCTCCTAAAGTATACAAATGTCTCTGATAATCTCAAGATAGGCCTCAGGGATCCCTTTGGATCGCAATGCCCAGCAACGCCCAGTCAATGGCGTCTGCACATGCAGCTACATGCAGAGCAAGAGCTCTTATTAAGATAATAAGAGCTTTTTTTCTTGTATGCCACCATCAAAATTCTGAGTGCGAAAATGGCGACCATAGTGCCCGATCCTGGCTGAAATCCATATTGAGACTCAGAGATTGTATACTCTTGTCCGACGATGAGGTCGATCATGCGCTCGAAGAGCTTTATGATATGACTCATAAGCTTAATGCCCTTAGTTATGGCTACCACAATCTTGAACACCGTTCCTTCCCTTATAAATAGGGAAAATAAAGCTAAGCGGCCATTGGTGTAACATTTTTCTATTGTTCGTGATTTGGTTAAAAAGGTCAGTAAGTCACGAGAGCTCAACGATTTCCACGCTTCGATCGAAATGTCGTCAGGTCCCACCGGTTTTGCGTTCTACATGCGTCGAAGATTATACTTAAATGTATAATATGATAAATTTTTATGTTACTATAAGTATAGGGGCACAATTTTTTTGTGAATCCTATCTAATTAAAGTACTTACATATTTTTTTTATTTCTAATCCTATTTTTCACGGTACTAAGTTCCACTTAATTAATAAGATACTAAGTAATAAATTAAAAGTTATTCTTTAACAAAAAAATATATTTTATTTATAAAATAGAAAAATCTTATAAAAATAAATAATTTAAGGCACAACATTCCATGGCACAAATGTTCCCGGTTCATGACGAGGAAGCTGGAATAAAAAAAAACTATTAAAAAATACTCGATATTATATAATTATAACATGGAGTGATTCTATACATTGCATTGGAAGTGCTTGTCGCTTGGCAAAAAATAACACCAAAATTATTAAAATATAAGAAAATATGAACTTTATCTCGTCATTAGACACTGCTATCGCATTTGGAATTGGACATTTCCGAACTAAATCAAGGAGTCATATACATGTGATATTTACCTTCTTAGTAATATGGTCTTCACAGGCCATGCGTATTCGCGCGGAAGTGGCGGGAGACTCTAGAGTGAAGTCAGGGGAGGCTCCAGCGTCAACACGAGCGGCGGCGATTGCCTCTTTTATTGCGAAAAATATTGAACTCGCTAAAAACAACGGAGGTTCTCCTACAGCCTGAAAATATAAACAAAGTGATGTTTGTATGATGTAAATATACGCTAATATAAAGTTATTATATTATATTAGAAGCTGATTTATTTACTTTATATTTACTGATTATATAGGCACCATTTGCCTTTTCTCTTATCACAAGATACTGTATTCATAATGAAAAATAATAAAAAATATACAGTTTCTAATTTTATAAAAAAAAAATTACCTTTGACGAGTAAACTGCCCTCGGGTTAGGAGCACCTTTTAGCAAAGAAACGTTAAACTCTTGTGGAATGTCACCAAAACCGGGTATTTTGTAAGCGCCAGGTCCACGCGAATACAAAGTTCCCGTAGGCGAGTAAATGAGTTCCTCCATTGTGAATAAGCCATAACCTTGTATAAAAGCACCTTCAATCTGACCAATGTCTATGGCTGGATTTATACTCTCACCCAAGTCCATCACTATATCACTTCTAACAACGAGATGGTCACCACTGAGGCAGTCTATTTCTACCTCCGACACAGCTACTCCAAACGTAAAGTAATTAAAAGGTTTGCCTATGTTATTCTTGAAGTCGTACCCTATATCAGGTGTAGCATGGAAGCCTGTGGCGGCTAGACTAACTCGGTCAACATAAGCAGCTGATATCCATTGTTCCCATGAGCCATTGGGATTCTTATCTTTGTATGGTTGAAGACGCTTCAATAATTTTTGACAAGCGTCAAGAACTGCCATTCCATTTAAGTCTGATCCAGCACTAGCAGCAGTGGCGGATGTGTTCGGTACTTTATCAGTAGCAGTTTCGCTAATGTGAATTTTGGAAATGTCAATTCCAAGAGCACGTGACGCAATTTGAATCATTTTTGTATGCAAACCTTGCCCCATTTCTGTGCCACCGTGAGATAAAAGAACTGAACCATCAGTATAGATGAGGATTAAGGCGCCTCCTTGGTTTAGCAGTTTCTCTGTGAAGGCAATTCCAAATTTTGTTGGAATTATAGAAATACCACGCTTGCGCCAACGATGTTGCCTAAAATAAAGTTGAATAATTGAATTTTATATTGTATAATTTCACGCTTTAAATATGATTATGTAAATTAAAAAAAAATGAAGAATACGAAATTTTTTTATACTTATTAAAGTTTTCAATATTTATCCTCCGTTGAACTAAATTACTTTTTTCCACACACTCATCCCAACATCTTTGTAAAGTACAATGTGTTAACACTTGGTTATAGTGAGTGGTCAGGTTCTCTTGGTATAAGTTAATAATTCTTATTTCATCAGGCGACTTCTTTAAGGTGCTAGCTATATCCCATATTAAATTCTCAGCACCAAACATGCCTTGTGGGCCGCCAAAACCACGAAAAGCTGTATTTGATGGCAAATTTGTTTTACAGATGTGACCAGTCACTTCGCAATTGGGTATATAATAAGCATTTTCAAAATGAAACATAGCACGTTCTACAACCTAAAAGATTAAAAGATGTAAGACAATATTAGAATGAAAACCCATATTATTCAATTAAACAAATCATTACATACGGGTCCAGATAAATCGATAGAATATCCTCCATTATTATAGATATTTACTACGGCTGCCATTATTTTCCCTTCCTTAGTAACTGCTACTTCATATTTGATTAGAAAAGGATGTCTCGTTCCAGTCATTTGCATGTCTTCATCTCGATCTAACATACAACGTACAGGTTTTTGAAGTTTATGAGCGGCGAGCGCCACCGGCAAAGAAATTATTATCCCTCGTGATTCTTTTCCACCGAAACCGCCTCCCATACGTTTTACTCGCGCTACTATCCTATTCATAGGTACATGTAGAACATGACTAGCTAATTTCTAAAATTAAAAATGTATTTGTAATGTAAACTTTAATTATAAATTACTTAAAAGGAATAATAATTAATAACAATTATAAAAATAATTACACATGTATAATAGTTACACATGTAATTGTTATATACATATTTTATATTATTTAACATTTTGTAATATAAAAAATATTTTTAGCGTACCGCTACTTCTGAAGGATGTTGACTAGAACAAAATATTTCCAATTCGTCATCTTCTTTCTTTGGAATCGCGTACGCCGCATGAGTTTCTAAGTAAAAATGTTCCTGACCTCCCATGCGACATTCTCCCTTAATAACTATATTATTTGGATTTTCAAATTGAGATTTTACATTGCCTTTTCGTATAGTCTTTGGAAATTGCTTATAAAAAGAATTATGTTTAATGGCATCTTCTATCGTAACTATAATTGGTTGTAATTCTTCATATTCGACTTTAACTTTCCTTGCTGCAGCTTGCGCTGTTTGTTGATCTTCCGCTATTACTACACCTATTGTCTGTCCTTGGCTTATTACTTTTTCACTTGCAAAAAGTTCTTCATCATGGAAAATAGGACCAATAGTATTTTGATCTGGTGTCAAGTCTTTCGCTGAAAAAAATGCCACTACTCCTGGCTGTTTCAATGCTTCATCAGGATTGACAGAAACAATTTTAGCGTGTGCTTTTGAGCTCAGAACGAATGCTAAGTATAATTCTCCTTCTACCATAGGGATGTCATCGCAGTAGATTGCTTCACCTGTTACTTGTTTTAAAGCTGAGACGTGTGGAATCACTTTACCGACTGCATCCGTCTTAACCTGCTTGTCTTTCACTAATTCGAAATATTGAGAGCTTGTTGGCATGCCACCGTGGAACTGTTCTGCACCACTACTATAATAAGGCTTTATCATTTCTACATTTATTTTGTCGTGAGACATTTCTTTTGCTATAGCTAAATAAGCTTTTAAGAACAGACTCATTGTTAACGCTCTTCTATATAATACGTTACCTCCAGGTACCGATGGACCCAACGGTAATTCATCTAACATATACGTATAAGCTTTCTCTAACATCACTTCAGACCAGGACATACCTTTTAGCGCTTCATTAGTTTTAGTGGCTATTTTAGTAAATGGTGCCATGCCACCAAAAGCCAAGCCTAGATTTTTTATTATATTTGAATTCTTCTCAAATTCTACATTAACAGCAGCCGTAACTATGGAAATATCATCTTCTCGACGCTTAGCTTGCTTGTATGCCTTTATATATTGATATGGATTCGAATATGGGATGTCTATTGAAAGTAAAATTTCATAAGGTTTCACAACATTTTTTCTATACCCCGTAAAGAAAGTCTCATCCATTAAAACAGATCTAGGGCCATCTTTTTTACTCAATAGATTAAGTTTCACTTTTAATGACATTAAAATTGGATTTAAATCTGATATTGGACTTCCAGTCATAATATTACCGCCAATCGCTGCCACGTTCCTTATCTGTTTGCCCGCAAACCAATTTAACATGTTTATTATAGCTATTAGCGCTCTTGTTTTATATTTAGGTAAAGTGTCTATATATTTTCTAAATACATTCTCCATTTCCATCAAAGTAACAGATGCACCCACTGATAGTCCGGTTTCTGTTTCTGTTACTGTATTCATTTGCTGTACGCAGTTAGGCATAATTATGACAGGGTAAACACAATGCTTAAATTTTACTTCCACTCCGACTTCTGTATTTCCGACTACTATTTTAGCATCAGGAAATTGTTGTTTTAGATTCAATATTTCTTTTAATGTTGTAGGTCTGTACCAAGCTATTTTGTTTCCACGGTATATAAGATATTGATCGTCATATACTGATGATAGCTTTAATTCAGGTGGAAATATAGGTTCCTGACTCGGATCATAAGGCAAAAACGATGATTTATCAAAAATATATTCAGTTTCACTATTGTCAGTCTTGTTTTTGCAACAATCCTTGCCCATTGCACATACACCATTGATACTTGTATTGGAGAAACTTGATACACGATTTGTTTCCCAATCTTCAAGGAATGTTTTATATCCCTCTATTATAGCCCGATAGCCTGTGCACCTACATAAATTCCCTTGAAATGCCACTTCCATGTCGGAGTATTTGATTTTTTCACAACTTCGTAACAAACTGTACATTGACATCACTATGCCAGGAGTACAGAATCCACATTGAGAACCATGAGCTTTTGCGAGTCTTTCTTGTACTGGATGGAGTTTCGTTTTAATGGAACCGATACCTTCTACAGTCGTGACAGCTAAGCCGTGCATAGCACATACTGGCGCGAGGCATGCATTTACCGCAAGATGACTGAGTAGCCATAGGAAAATATCGTTACCATAAATCTGTATTAAAATCATTAGTATTAAGTAAATCTATGATCAAATGTTACTTAAAAAGGATACATTGTTTTTTTCTCCTTGCGATTATATTTTGAGACCATAACTGTACACGCCCCACAGCCTCCTTCTGCGCATCCTAATTTTGTCCCGGTAAGACGTAATTTTTTTCTTAAATACCATAGAAGAGTCCATTCTGGATCAGGATGTGGTTCTATAACCTGAAATAATGTATGTTATATTAAGAGAGAATAAATTTTATTCCATGCTAGTTACTGACTATATTATTTTCATTTTAATTTTCGGTTGTTTCGACTGTAAAACTCTTTGCCTCGTTACCAGATCGCGAAAATGAAAATATTAAATATTTCATCTCTCCGATTGGGATTTGAACCTTTAACCGTCGCGTTCACAGTCGCACCCTTGTGTCCCTGCGCCACGACGCACACAGATGATATTTACATAATTGATGGCCAATATTCAAAAAATTAAGTTACTCTAATTATAAAATAGTGGCCTAAATTACTTAAAAGATTTCTTTATCTATCTATTGGTTGTTAGTAAAAAGCTTGACACTTTTTATTGTATTACTTACATACATCAACAATACAGTCATTGTTTGAAGGAATGATCTATTATTATATTGCATTATTTTTAAATCACGTTTGATATTTATTAAGTTGTTATATAGCGCTCGGTGTCACAGGCGGAAAATTTATTTAATATTATAATATGTCCGTCTGATAGGCGGCCGAGCGCCACAAAACGCTGACAAAGGAGAGATCGGGTGAACAGCGCCGGTGGGAAAGGAATTTCTTCCGTTCCCATACTTATTATTCCATCGTGGAGTAATTAAGTCGTAGGTTAAGTTAGATTAATTTAGGTTTAAGCAGATTACTGTTTTTCCAACATTGAAGGCAGTAGTCTTAGGTATAGTTTAGTTTTAGATAAAAAATTGTATTTTAATTTTTAATTTTATTAATATAAGTTTAAGATATAAAAATCGTATTTTGTTAACCCTCCAACTGCAGCCTACGTAACTAAGTGGATATTAGAACTAAAACATTATGGATTCCACACCTTCAGGAAAACGTCTTTACAAAAAAATTTATAAAATAGTAAACATTCATTAGGATTGCGAAGATATGTCTTTTTAAACATAAGCCGATATTTCATTAAATTATTTTTATTCTTATATTAAAATGTTTATACTCAATCGCGCTCAACCCGTATTTTTTATTATTTAAATAGTAAATTCCAGGACCTTTTATATGGTACTAAATTTGGCTGCGTCTACTTGCGACTACTTTACAAAATGAAATTATAAAAATATTAATAACCACTTTCAGACGGTTTTCATTATTTCCAGTATACCAATTATCTGAAGAAAATTGGTAAGTTTTTACTCGATGGATGAATGTAATGTAATGATGATGAATGTAATGACCACGGAATTCGAGTCCTCAAAAACAAGTAAAGTCTTTTCCTCACGTTTATATATTGAATACATAAATATTGAAGCAAAATTAAAATTGTATTATTTTTTTTTGTATGGACGTGGTAATTAAATAAAAACTTTATTTTTTACTCATTAAAATAGAATATACACATGAAAAATATTATTTCCGAGCAATTAAAGCATCATGACCAACTTTTAAGTAAATTTCACATGTGTGCGACGGCTTAAAAATTAGTATTTATTATAGATAAGTGTAATTTAATAAGAAATACAATTTTATATAATTACTAGCGACCCACTCGCGGCTTTGCTTACTTTAACTACTAAATTATTTTCTTAATACACCTTATTACGTTCGTGTTTTAATATACCGATAATGTGTGTTAGCAGTATAATAAACTTAGGTTACATTTTGGTAATTCCCGTAAGAATATTCCACTGAATGTTCGAAAAAAATACAACTTATCGATACTTTTTCTTCTTAATAAAATCGTAGCTCCTCGGTGTCTGTACATGGAAGATGTACTAGAAAAAATATTATTAACGGCGTTTAACAATATCAAACCTTGGTCAGTTTGTTTGTCTGTGCGTTTGTTCACGCTTATCTTGGAAACGGCTTACCCGATTTAAGAGCACTTTTGTATTTTAGCAAACTTCCCTTAACATTTAGTACATGTTTTATTTTTATTGGTTCATAAAGAAAAAGTTAAAACCAGATTCACGGTGTATCTCGCCTATAGCTAGTTAGGCAGTGGCAGTGGCGTAGCTAGATAACCCAGGGCCCTGGGACAAATCAAAAAATGGGGCCCCATTGCTATCAAAACTACTAAGGTTTTATGAAGAATCATTACATATACAAATACTTTAAAAATGCTAAGCTACTTTATCATCAGCACTGTTTTGTGCGTTGCAAGGCACATAATAAAAATATAAAACATCAACAACATAAATTATAATTATTTTAATACTTAGGGAATAAAACAAAATAGAAAAGATTCAAAGATTTATTATATAAAAGCATCAACTGCTAAAGCAAAAATATTAATCACTTCGGTTAAATCCAGATTTGATGCGGTTTTGTTTTCAATTGCTATTGGCGATAAATGTCGGTGTCGAGTTTGACCCATACTATTTCTTATATAATTTTTTATTATTTTTAATTTGCTAAAAGACCTTTCAACTGCTGCAGAAGTGACAGAAATTGTAAAGAATAATGAATAACATTACTGTAAATACTTCCGTTATATCGCACTCCATATTTAGTCATTATTTCCTTACATAATTTGTGAACAGTCCATGCTTGAGTTAATTGAAATACAAGTAAGTGGTAGATATTAACAACTTTTTTAACATTTTTAAAGTGGTATTCCACATTTAGAAAAGAAAAATACTTATTTAGAAAGCTTGATGAGAACGTGTGGATTAGTGGTCAGGGCGCCTGGTCGGTTTCCTGAAGGCGCGGGTTCGAGTCGAGTTTCGACGAGAGTTCGAGTTTTAAATAAGTAAATATTAACAAATTGAAGTGAAAAACTAGGGCCTATTATATCCGAATATTTTCTTTGGATATATGGTAGGGTTAGTATAATATCAAATAACCTTTGAAGAACCATTTTTCATCATCAATTCATCCTAATATTATGATATTTGAAGTACATGCATCATCATAACTAAATAAATAACAACAATATTATAATATTCTTAGATAAATTAGCAAAAATCTTCATAAAGTTTGTAAACAATCAAAAAATGGCTGCCGCTGACACTAACGCCACGCGGCGGTACGTTTGCATGCAGGGGGAGTGAGAGGCAGAGTCGGGTCTTCTAATAGAACAACTTCACTTCGCTAGCAGCGACACGTATCGAAAGAGGACGGTGGTCAATATTATAAGACTAGTCCTTGAGGCCGGTCGTGGCGCAGAGGCACAAAGTGTGACTGTAAGCGCGACTGGTATTGAGTTCGATTCCTCGAGGAAATGAAATATTTATTTAAATTTATAGTTGCCATGCTCATGCCCATGTCCTTGCTCTGGTGTCGAGGCAAAGCGCAGCATGGAATTTCGCCACTCAGCACGCGATGCCCACAGAATTCTGCGGAAAGTGAGGAACGGAGAGTCTAACACTAAGTTCCCTCTGCCTACCCTGCTGTGTGCGGGATACAGCGTGAAGCTGATGTTTATTTGATTTTAGTCCACATTTAGGACCTCTACTTATAGTAGTACTTATTACAAAAACCAATACATGGGAAATAATGCACATGCATGCAAAGCTAGTTTAAAAAGAAACTAAGAACATGCAATACACATGTATAATACAGTAGTAGGTATAAAAACTGATTATCTAGAAATGTACGAAGTATGAAACCACTACAAATGTTTTAAATAACATGATAATGTTTATCAAAGGGTCAGTTACGAAGATATTTTGAATTATTTACAATCACAATAATATACGTTTCATACTTAAGTACGCTGTCATAAAATAATATTATAATATGCGGAGTATCTTTAATATGATGCTTGTTATTTGTTATATTTTATATATTATTCTATCATTTAAATAGAAAAGCAATATCTTTTACATGTTACGTAAGTATATAAAGATGGAACCATGACTTGATTCTTTGACTTTTTGCTTATTCCGCTATTTGCGAGACACAGTGTAACACTCAAGAAAATAATAAAAAAAATATGTATAAGTCGACTTTAAAGCTGTCTATGTGGACAAACTTAAACAAAAACTAAAATTTTGTACCTAACATTAGTTAATAAATAATAATTAATTTACTAAGTTCTTTGATTTTCACGATTATTACACATTTTAAATCACGGGTAGATTACCGACCACGGACTACTGCAAAGTGTTCGAAACGTCGGGTTTCCAAAATGTAAAATCTTAAATATACGCGATTAATCCGGTTAAAATAGTTTCATTTAAAATTAATTTACTACTTAAAATCTTCTATTTTGGTGTATTTTTTTCTTAGCTGTCACCAAGTAATTGATTAATTAAAAAATAATGATCAAATGTGAGTCGGACTCGCATACCGTGGGTTCGGTACCCTCCTTTTTGTATTGTATGTCAACGGGAAATACAATTTGAAATTGACAAACTTGAGTAAGCGGACGTATGCAGTCTAATTTTTTTCTATGAAATGTGTATAATTTTCTAAAACTTACTGGATTTTATTTTATTTTTACCTACCACCTACTCAATTGACAAATTTCATAACGGGGTTTCTTATAAAATGAAACAAAAACGATGCATAAACACTCGTATATTTTGATTGCGTTGATTTGGAAGCTTTATTATTTCTGTGTCCCAAGGAACCGCAGATCTGAATATTTTATCTTAATTTCAGATTGATACATCTGTGTGATCTCGAGATAAATGCTTTTAACAGACGGACAGACAGCAACAAAGTGATCATAATAAGGGTTTCGTTTTTACCTTTTGAGGTATGAAAACCTAAAAATGGATTTACTAGTCATCAATGACAAATCAAACATAGAAAAATATACTAAGGTGTATTTTTCTATGTTTGATTTGTATACTGTACACTAGCACAAATGCGAAGCTCAGCTAACGCCTCGCGAACTGTACGTCATTGTTGCACCAAATGACCGATCTTCTACTTTGACCGAGTTTGTAAAAATATTGTAATATTCGATAATAATTTAAAAAAATAGCCTAGCAATCAAAATGGGATTCAGTTTTAAGTGTATTTTTAAATCCATATGTAAAAGCCAAAACAGAGACGAATTTCCGAAATTATATACATTACGCAGCGGCACGAGGTGTGACTGCAAAACCGACTGGTTGTGGGTTCGATCCCCACTCGAGGAGATGAAATATTTACTTAAATTTATATTTCCATTTCTTCGCTCTGGTGTCGAGGTTAAGCGCGGC
>DWMY01000288.1:0-30845 GCA_018249775.1 Heliconius hecalesia formosus
AATAGCCTCTGAACCATTCTGTAGCTTGAGAAGAGATGTTAATTGACCGTAGAACAGCGAGTAGTAGGTCAGTATCTACTGTGTTAAAAGCATTACTAAAATCGAGCAGAGCAATAATGGTAACATGCTACCACGTCAGTTACAGAGGGTTAATATAAATTATATATTTTAGGAGGCCAGTCATGGCGCAGGGACACATAGTGTGACTGTAAAACCGACTGGTTGTGGGTTCCATCCCCACTCGAGAAGATGAAATATCTATTTAAATTTATATTTACATTTCTTCGCTCTGGTGTAAAGGCAAAGCGCGGCGTTGAGTTCCACCAATCCACACGCAATGCCTACAGAACTCGGCGGAAAGTGTGGAACGGAATATCTTAACACTAGGTTCCCTCTGCCTACTCTGCTGTGTGCGGGATACAGCGTGAAGCTGATTTTATATATTTTATTTGATAAATATAAATTGTTAAAATTAAAATAACTCTAGGAGACAATAACGAATTACCACGTATAAAAGAATTAATTAATTCCCTCAGCTTTGACTGCACTTTACGGGTGCACTTGAAGTATATAAATCACTTGTTTAAATGAAAAGTGCAACTGTCGCTGTAAAAGGCCAAGTTTTCTTTCTGACTTTGTAATTAGTTTTACATTTTTCAATCCTAGAGACTGTCACATACCTTTGCTTTTGATAGTAGGTTTGTATGATTTAATGATTAACTGATGTGACTATCTGCAAACGTGATGGTTATGGGTTCAATTTCCACTCAGATTTGGCAATAAATGCGGCGTGGAGTAACGCCATTTAAATTATAATGTCACGAATTCGGGCGAAAAATAGAGAACGGTGTATCTTAACACTAGGTTCTTTTAGCCTAAGTTGCTGTATGAGGGATAAAATCTTTTTGCTACAAACTAAATTTTACAAATTATTCTTTCCAAATGGGATTATGCGAGACCTGATGTTTTTATCTTATAATTTTATATATTTTTATCATTTTATATATTGTACCCCATACAAAGCAGAGTAGGCAGAGGGAATAGGTATAAGGCACTTAGTTCCCCACTTTCTGCCCATTTCTTAAGACATTGCGTTTAAGTGACGGAACTTAACACCGCCCTTTGCCTCTTTACCAAATGGAGGAAATGAAAAAAATAAATATTACATTGCCCCGAGTAGGAACTGAACCAACAACCGCGTTTACCAGTTTAAAAGGCGCGATGCCACAGATATATAGATACACAGACGTGCACATATAAACACATACACAGAACAGGTCAAACTTATATCACTATTATATTATATCACTAAAAGTATTAGAATATATAGAATTTGAATATATAGTAATTTCATCAAAAACTTAATTAAAATATGTAATATTATTGTATACAACATAAAACCTTTTTGATATAAATTTTATAAAATTTCAGTGACATATTTAATCCGTATCATTAATGGCGTTAAATTAATTAAAGCGAATGCTTCGGTATATTTTCCACTGAAAAATAATTTTTGTTTTTTTTAATATTATGATTTTTTAAATTTATATAAAGATAAATTTGAGCCGTAGTGCCGGGGCGTAATTGTGGTTGTGGGTTCCCAATACTTGGAGGACTGAAGTATTAAATAATTGAAGTATAATAAAAATGGGTAAAGGAAGTGGTCTTAAATAGAACGGAGTGCCTTATCACTAGATTTCCAGATTTCCTCTTCCTATACTAGAATGTACGGGATACAGAATGAAGCTATAAAAAAATAATATTAATTAAAAAAGAAGCGGGCGAAGCCGCGCGAGGCCACGAGTCTTACATAATATACATGCTTCCATGTGCATTTACATATAAATTATGTTCTTTGATCACTCTGTGTATCCCGTATGAAACCCGTATAAAATACCGACGAGGGGCCTGTAAGGTCGCAGCGGGTTGACAACCTTAAGTAAATATTTTGAAATCCTAGTCAAATGAAGAGGTGGTTAAATACAAAATAGCTCTATGCTTGGCCCAAAATAAAAAAAAAACAATGTATATCAAAGGATTTCAAGGCGTAACTCTCCATATTGACTTATTTACTTTAGATAAGGATGAGAAAAAATATATTATTTTTTATTCTGTACTTAGCAGACATGTAGAAAAAGTGTCAAGACACTACGGTTCCTACTTTACTAAACATTGAGTAACAAAATTCATATTTTCAGAGCTCGGAAATGAGATTTATTGGTGAGAGTGGGGATCGAACCTACAACCAGTTCCTCTGCTCTACAACGGCTTTAATAAAGTAAACTAATTGGTGGAAATACTTTACAACTTTCAAGTATGCACCAAATAAGTGACTTTAGAAGGCGATGCTTTCAAATCTTTATACATAGAACTAATTAAAGCGAAACTTGCCGAAACTTGCGAAGTTTTTGAGTCAAATTAAAACTTTTTTCAAATGGAATTTCCTTCAGAAAGAGGAGAAGTTGTTTAATATTTTGTTAATTAGAACAAGAGTTCTAGTCACTAGATTGAGATTGTATATAAGATTTTTTTTCTTTGTAACATACATATTGCATGCTAACTGGCAGAAAGGTAACACCGCAATTTATATATCTAAAATTGTTGAAACTAATATTTAAAGCAACATTTATTTTTTTTAGATTTATTAATATTTTTTTTAAGTCCCACTCTCCAACAATTTGCTAAATTTACTTGTCATGTTAAATATATATCTTTATTATTTAAAATTCTTAAACATTAGTAATTTTACAGCTTTTTAAATATATATATTTTTGCCTCCAGGCTAAACTCTAGTGGGCTTAATTAAACAGTAGGTTTCTTGTTGTGTACTAAGATGACTGAGGAAAAACTATGTAGCATACTAAAAACTGTCCGTGTGGATCAATGCTGAAAATAGTGCTTAAGATTTGCTACCCAAATGTAGTCTTTAAAAATTAAATTAAATCAGCTTCACGCTGTATCCCGCACATTACAGGAACAGGAACTCCGTTCCACACTTCCGAGTTCTACAGACATTGCGTTTTGAGTGGCGGAACTCAACGCCGCGCTTTGCCTCGACACCAGTGTTGTACCCCTGCGCCACGACTGGCCTCATGTTTAAGAAAATAATAAATAATTTGGCGGAAAATTATTATTTTCTGAAGGCAAATTCTGAAGGCATTGCGTTTTAACTCGGACCACAGCATAGAAATGAAAATATTAAACATGTCATTTCCTCGAACGAACGAATCGAACCCACAGCCTGTTGTGTTTACACGCTTGTAACCCCTGCACTCCGAATGGCATTAAGCTGACATTCAATGGTTATGTTATGGTTAGTTTAGAATTAAGAAACCAACTATAGATTAATCAATTAATTTTTAACTTATGTATTTTTGTTTCACTATTATCAAAACATCAAATGTAAACAGTGCACAAAATTAAGTTGTTTACCTATAAAGTGCAGCTTTGTTGATTCGGCGCTTTATATTTAGGCGGATTTCATTTGGTCTAACTTTGTTTTAATATTTACAGCAAGAATCGTAATTGAGATTTTTTTATAGTTTCACGCTGTATTCCACATAGTAGGGTAGGCAGAGGGAACCTGGGAACCTAGTATTAAGACATTCCACGTGCAACTGCGTGTAGTGATGCGTACTACTGTAAACGTTACATAAAACTGTAAAGTGAAATCTCTTAGGAAGTCTATTCATATTTAATATTCATGTAATTTCTTTGCTCAGAGTAAAGCGTGGCACTGAGTCCTCTTATTCAAGACCCAATGCGGAGGGAACGGAGTTGGGGAACGGAGTATCTCGACATTAGGTCTCTATGTTCACCACTATCGCTTTATTAAATACGCAATCGTGCAATAAATCGTTTGCTACAATCATATAAAACTTAAATACTAAACCAGCGCTTAAGCAGCAGTCACTTTAATAAAGGAACTTAAATGCAGTTCAAAGCCGTGGCAGTTAAAAGAAAACCGGCGTAAGCCCTCTCTCTGAGCTAATTTCCTAACTTTCGGTAAGCAGATTATTGAATTAACAATAGATATACGAGTAAACTATCTCTTTTCCTTGTGTTTTTTAGTACTTGTATGATTTTTGTAAGGTAAGGATAAGTCTTATTTACTGACGCCTGTATACGCCTATATAAACACACAGCACAGTTGGCACAGCATCGTTATGTATATACGAGTTTGGAGGGGTTTGAGCTGAGTCTCTTTCCGAATAAATGTATGGTATTGAGATTTTTTGGGCGATGTTGTTCGCAGAGAAAATAAGGAGACCCATACCCAGACATTTCTGGGTATGGGTCTCCTTACTCACTCATTAGTGAGTAAGGGTTGAAGAAGTAGAAGACTATAGGAAATTAAAGAAAACAGGAATTTCTGGAAAAATATACATGAATGTATATTAGAAGATCAAGAAATGGAGTAGCGAAAGGCACTATTGCATGAGACAGCGCCTATTATGAATAGACTTCCTAAGAGATTTCACTTTACAGTTCGATCCATCGATGTCCTGGAATATATAACATTTTAAAATACAAAATTTCTTCTAAACTAATTCTGAAATTACTATTCTATAAGAGTCAACTCTACAGTAAATATAGTATAGTATACAAACTTCTTAATTTACCAGAGAATGTAATATACACTTATCACAATATTACATTATATGTATGTATATAAACTTTGTCATTTGCGAGTAGTATGACAACACGATAACTTTAATGACAAAGAATTTTCATTAAAAAAATGTTGAATAAGCAATAAAAAACGTATTTTGCATGTTGCAATATGATAATCATAATCTATCTATATATATAAAAGGACTTGTGCTGACTGACTGAGGTAAGACGCATGCAGAGCCGTAACCGCTGATGGTAGAAACGTGAAATTTGGGCAGATGTTTATTTTCATGTTCTGGACTAAGAAGGGAATTTGAAAAATTTTAACCCTAAAGGGATGAAATAGGGGTTGAAAGATTGTATGGAATTTTTTTTTATCTGCACCGATTTTTATAAAATTCAGACTCTTAAAAATATTTCATTGAACACGTGTTTCATGGTTTTTAAGAATTCACTCCCTAAGGGTTCAAATAAGGGGTTGAAAGTTTATATGGAAAAATCTTTAAATTGCCACCGATTTTTATAAAAATTTAAATTCAGACTGTTAAAAATATTTTACTGAACACATGTTTCGTGGTTTTTTTTGGATTCCCTCCTAATAAGCGGGTGAAGCCGCGCGCGCCCTCTAGTCAATCAATAATCAGCTTCACGCTTTATCCCGCACACAGCAAGGTAAGCACAAAGAACATAATATTAAGACTCTCCGTTTCCCATGCTCCGCCGAATTCTGGTAAAATTAATTAAAGCGCATGTTTCGCTATTGATGCTACTGGCGTAATTATTTTAGTTTATTTTTTTAATTTTGTATTAAAATAAAGATAAATTTAAGGTCGCCGTAGTGCAGTGTGACTATGAACACGACAAGTTCACTCTTATGGGTTCGATTCCCATTACCGGAAATGAAATATTCAATATTTTCATTTCTTCACTCTCATTAGGGGCTTGAGGCATAGCGTATTCCGCCACTCAACACGCAATGCCTCCAGATTTCTTTCCTAAGTGTGGAATAACGCTTTGAAAATATTTGTTGTTAGCATTTTTAAAATGATACTTTATATTGTGGTAGAGACAAACTTAAAATAAAACCATCGCAATTATATTAAGATGCTGTTCCACTGCGCTACGATGGCCTCAATAAAGTAAACTAATTGGTCAAAATTCTTTACAACTTTCAAGTATGCACCAAATAAATGACTTTAGGAGGCGATGCTTTCGAATGTTTATACTCAGAACTAATTAAAGCGAAACTTGCCGAAACTTGCGAGTTTTTGAGTCAAATTAAAACTTTTTTCAAATAGAATTCTGTTCAGGAAGAGGAGAAGTTGTTTAATATTTTGTTAATTAGAACGGTTCTAGGAGTTCTAGTCACCAGATTGAGATTGTAAAATTTTATTTTCTTTAGTTTACATATTGTGTGCCAATTGGCAGAAAGATAACACTGCACTTTATTTAAGATGGTTGATATATATGTTATAAATATTTAAAATAAAAAACTAATTCAAGTTTTTTTTTTTATTTTTTTAGTTTGATCATTTAAGATTTGAAAAAAAAAGTATGTATTTTTGGGGTTCCGTACCTCAAAAGGAAAAAACGGAACCCTGCTAGAAATCTCTATTAGAGATAAGCTATCCGTTGTACACATTCTTTCTGTTATTATATGTTTTAAATAAATGGAAAAAAATGAAATTCGACTCGTAAGTAAAACCCATATGGTACTCCCGGGAACCTACAGTTATGAAATTTGGCAAGAAGTGAGAAATTGCTGTATAAATAAAGGGAAAAATTCAAAAGGTGAAAAAATGATTACACTAAACTTATAATTATAGTTCATTTCATACAACATAAGTGCAGTCTACACTTAAGTTTGTAAACTTTTATAAATTGTTACTTCAGTTTACATGTAATTCTGAAATTGGTACAGAACCCTTGGTATGCGAGTTCGACTCGCATTTGACCAGTTTTTTTATTTGTTAAAAAAACCACCTAATTTACTAAATTTATTTGTCAAGTTAAATATATTTTTTTATTAATAAAAAATTATTAAACATTTAATAAACAGTAATTTTACGTAAAAAAAAATTTTTCATATATATTTCTCTCTTTAATATATGCCTCTGTGCATTTCTCTATGGAGAAATTACTTAGCATACCATTAACTCACCGTACATCAATGCTTATCATCTTGCATAGTGACAACATCAGAATATTGCTTAAGATTTGCTACCCAAGTGTAGGCTTTAGAGATTAGATGTTTGAGGATTTCCTCAGCGTATTCGTGTATTTACACGAAAGAGCGATATATATTTATGCCGCACACAGTACAGGAAACATATGGAACCTACTGCTTATACATTCCGTTTCTCATTTTCCACCGAACTCTAGAGGCATTTAGTGTGAAGTGGCGAATCGAACCCACAACGCTTGTGCCACTGCGCCACTAATGGCCTCCAGCTGGCTTACAATTATGTAGACTGTGTTATGTTTGGTTTAAGATTAAGAAATCAGCTAAAGAATAGCATTTTTTTTTCAATTTGGTATTATCGTTTGGCCTATAGAAGACAGAAATAACACTGCAATCGAAACAACAAATGTAAACAGTGCACAAAATAATGTAATTTGCATATAAAGTGCAGCTTTGTTGAGTCTGCGCGTTATATTTAGGCAGATTTCATTTGGTCTAACTTTATTTTAACATTCGCACCAGAATCATATTTGATTTTTTTTAAGCTTTACGTTGTATTCCGCGCATAATACGGTAGGCAGAGGGAACCTGGGAAACTAGTGTTTAAAACATTCCACGTGCAACTGCGTGAAGTGAAGCGTACCACTGTAAACGTGACAGTTGTGGGTTTCATTCCCACTCGGTAAAAAAAATTATAAACATTTCATATTTAATATCTTCATTTCCTCGCTCTGGTAACGAGGCAAAGCCTGACGCTGAGTTCCACCACTCAATATACTCCAGAAATATTCGGAAAGTGAATAAAGTGTCTTAACACTAGGTTTCTGTGTTGCCCAGTTAGCTATCTTCAATAGGTAATATCGCAATACAAACATATGAAATTATTACTAAACAAGGAAGCATCAGTTATTTTAATGAGGCAGTTTCTAAAACAAAATACTGTGGCGGGTAAGAGAAAACCAGAGTAAGCCCTCTCTCTGAGGTATTTCCCAAGCTAACGTGAAACAGGTTATTGAATTAACAATGTATATACGAGTAAGCTATCTCTTTTACTTGTGTTTGTTAGGGCTAGTATGATTTTTGTAAGCTAAGGATAAGTCTCATTTACCGACAATATAGAGGTATATTGTTTTTTTTTATTTTAATGAACCTAGTACTCATTTCTAGGTTTCATTAAAGTGTTTTTATTTTACTTTCATTGGGTCGAAGTTTTTTTTTATATTAGGCAGCATTTTTTGTTGAAGAATTGTTTTATTTTGAATTTAATGAGGAATATTTCAGTGCTATGAGCCTCTTGGTAGATTAAATATATTGAAATTGAAAGAAAACTATATATTTGTTTTTACACAAAAATATTTAGATTTTATAATAGTGTATTGATATTGTTTTACGCCTATAATCATATAATATGAAATTGGAGCATTGTCTGGTTATTACATTTTCCTTGTAGCACTTTCTTTACAATACCGAGGAAATGGAAGTCTTCATCATTCCTCTAAGTTGGAATAGAACCGACAATCATCATGTTTACAGACGTTGTGTTGTGCGCCACAAGGATATTAAAAAAAACTTTTTCGGTAAAAATCGTTGTCTTATTATATTAATAAAATATTAAAAAAATATTTACTATATTTGAGGCCTTTACTACTTACATACTATACTTTATTTAAGGCCAGTCGTGGCGCAGAGGCACAAAGTGTGACTGTAAAACCGACTGGTTGTGGGTTCGATCCCCACTCGAGGAGATGATATATATTTCCATTTCTTCGCTCTGGTGCCGAGGCAAAACGCCACTCAACACGCAGTGCCTCCAGAATTCGGCAGAAAGTGGGGAACGGAGTATCTTAACACTAGGTTCCCTCTGCCTACCCTGCAGTGTGCGAGATACAGCGTGAAGCAGATTTTTTTTATTTACAATTTTATTATATCTTATGGTATAAGAGAAAATAAAGTCAAAATATTGTTACCCTAAACTAATGTGAAACAACAACTTCAGTAATTACCGCCGCTATTAGAGGACTGTAATACCTAAGCTTTCGACTCTGACAGTCTGAATCTGAATTAGCTTTTTTTTATACCAACTTCCGTTTGAGATTTTGGTTTTCATTTATTTATTTTTTTGTATGAGGCGATTAGATAGCTTTAACATATAATTGAATAATAATAATAAACTTTCATTTGTATTTTAAGGTTGATACGCATCGCTAGCGGGTAGTGTATATGTAGATACTACTCGCTTATTATTAATAACTTTTTTTTCAGGTTTACACTGTATCCCGCATTTAGTGGGGTAGGCAGAGGAAGCCTAATATTAAGATTCCCATTAACAGCTGAATTCAGAAGGCATTGCGTGTTGAGCGGCGAAATTCAACGCCGCGATTTGCCTCGACATCAGAGCGTATATAGAAAAATTAAATATATTAAATATTTAATTTCCTCGAGCGGGAATCGAACTCACAACTTCTTAGGTAGTAAAACGCATGTGGCCCTGCACCACGAGTGAAGTGAATAATGAATTCCTTGAATTCAGACAGAAAACTATATGCGGGAAAAAGCGTGAAGCTGTTACTGCCTCAAGTGGCAAATATTGGTTTAACAAATTCGCAATGAAGGTTAACCAATATGTTGAGTATTTGTAATTTAACGTGTGTACATAATAATGATGTCTAAGGAAATTATAATTTTATTAATAAATTTATAGCCTATATGGCTGTTAAGAAAGTAATTAATCTACGAGATTAATTTATGACTGTTTCAGTGTTCCCAAAGTTTCGGGACTTGCTATCAGTGTTTTCAGTTCAGTGAATCTTGAAGTTTGCGCTGACGTTTATAGATTTTTTATTTAACTCTTTAATATGTCCTTGTATTTGAAAATATAGAATTTTGTTATGTATTATAGGAAAATATATATAAGAATTTTGGAACAGAAAGTCTATAAGAAAATGTGATAAGATTATATTTAAAATAAATCTCAATCACAATTTGTGTCATTTAAAAGAGAAAATCTTTTAAATGACACAAATTGTGATTGAGTATTTGCATGTTAAATAAATTATTTATTATTATTATTTTTTAAATTACAATATTTCTTGTTGGTGAATCGAACCAACAACACAATCAGACGCATTCGCCCACCATATCGCTAAACTTAGCTTCATACTGTATTCCGCACAAAGCAGGGTAGACAAAGGGAACCTGGGAACCTAGTGTTGGTATACTCCGTTCCCATTACAAATAAATCATTTTCACATACAAAAAAATTTACAAAGTTTTGTGATAAGTTTTTGTACCTAAAAGCTTGACTTCTCTGAGCTTAATATTAAATACATTACAATAAACAACTCAGAAAGTACTTAAGTTACTAAAATACTGTCCTTGACTGAAATAGTCGTGTTAAATCCAAGACACGTTCGAATATACCTAAGCCACATTAGATCGTTATATATATATACGCTGGGAACTAATACTGAAATGTTCTATCTGCACATGCATTGCCGAACAGCTCTTGCCAAATGCAAATATCGTTAAGTTCTAGAGTAGAGTTGCTCTTTATTATAGTATTTACTTAATTCAACTAAACTGTAGGCAATGTGGATATATATATTTAAATGATGATACAAGATATAAGCGATTTCAGTGATGGGGACTCCTTGCATGTCTCTCTTCATTTTCCTGTTGCGGTAATTCTATGATGGACTCTAAGTAAGTCATTGCTCAGAAATATCAAAGAATGGACGGGAACAAAAGCGCCGTACATATATTTAATTTAGCCAAGAACAGTACCAAATATGCGCAGTGCCTGCTAACCTTCACAAGTTAGAGCAGTATTATAAGAAGAAGAAGAAAATGGGCTTCTATGTGGCTATGTGGAATCGGAATTTCATTTTGAAATTTCGCTTGCATCGAGAGTCACAGCACAGTTGGCCAGCATAGTTATATATAAAGTGAAGAATGCAATGTTTGTAAGCCCAATAAGGAGACTTACATATATCAAACAGTCACTAAGAGTTGAAAATGACTATAAGAAGTAAAAAGCAGGGATTTCTGGAGAAATAGATATTAATATGTATTAGAGGATCAAGAACTGAAGCAGCAGGATTGCTTGAGACCTTTAAGAATAGTCTCCCTTTTCTTTTTAGACGTTAAGACTCTGGAGTTCCACCACCACCACCGATGGTTTCCTCTTCCTGGATTATACTAGAATTTAGTATCTCTAAATGATTTTTATGCGACATTACCAGGCCAGTCGTAGCGCAGGGGAACAATGTGTGACTGTAACATCGACTAATTGTGAGTTCGATCCCCACTCGAGGAAATGACATATTTATTTATATTTATATTTTCATTTTTTCGCTCTGCGGTTGAGGCAAAACGCAGCGTTGAGTTCCGCCACTCAACACGCAATGCCTCCAGAACTCGATGTTGAAAGTGGGAAACGGACTGTCTTAATACTAGGTTCCCTCTGCTTAAACTGCTATGCGCGGGATACAGCATGTAGCTAGAAAACAAATCAAGAACCAAAGCAGCAGGACTGCTTGAGACCAAATGCAATATTTCAAAATATAAAATTTCTTTTGTATTAAACTATGTATTTTGGAGTGATGTAAATTCCGAATAAATATTGTTTAATGTACAAACTTCTTAATTTACAACTCTTACCACTATTTGCATTTTCGCCAGTTTAAGTTTCAAATTTAATAGTCATACGCTTCGCTGAACCGCGTTTTCTAGTATGTAGTACACGCTGCTTATCACAATGTTATATTGTATGTATGTATATAAACTTCGTGTCTTTTGCAAGTAGTATGAAAATATGATGATCTTTTTCACAAAGACTTATTAAAAAAAAGTTGCATAAACAATAAAAAAAAACTATTTTTGTGGCAATGTGAAATTCATACAGACATTAATTATGTAATATGATATTTTTTATATAAAATATATATTTTTATGGTGTGTTGTATTTAACAAATCAAATCTTTTATTTGATGTTTATATTTGGAAGATTGGGCCAAAAAAAAAATTGTTAGACCTGGTGTTAAGAAACGCCGTTCCCCATAAACTCAATTCCGCGCTTTGCCTCATTAACAGAGCGAAAAATATTGAATATTAAATTTCCTCGTGTGGGGATTGAACTCACAACTAATCGCGTTTACAGTGAGACACTTTTGCCCTTACGCCACGAGTGACCTCTATAGCAAAATAATATGTGAATCGCAATTTTGTTAAGGTTAATTTGAATTAACTTCAATATTGATTATATGTAATTTCAATGTCACTAGAATTAAAGTCATATCAAGTCGGACACAGGGAAGTGGGTCAAATTGAGCTTGCAAGATTTTACATACACTAACTGACATATACTGATGCTATGCAGGTCAAATAAAAGCTTGTAAAAAGCCACTATACGCTTTATCACTTAGCAGAGTTAAGAAAATGAGTTTTATATTTTTTAAGTATTGCTCGTGAAATTCCGTTTAATGAATAAAAATACAAAATAACTTTTCCTCGGTATAGAATTTGAACCTACAACGCCTACAGTTAGACACTGTACCTCTATGCCACGACGGTTTTATTACATGCTTATTTACACAAAATCTCGTTTCAGTTTCACTAAAGCTAAACTAGAGCTAACTTTATTTAATTTTCGTTACTTTTGTAAAAACAAATTCCTCTAAAGGTAAGCAAACATCCACTAAATGGAACAAACGAGGAAAATACTCCCGAGGTGCAATTCAATCCACGAACGAACCCAGTAAGTTGATTTGTTCACGCGGATGTGTGGAAAAATAAAAATGTACCTATCATTCAAAGAATATGATCGTGCCGATAGTTTCTTTTCAAAATTTTTATAGACGGTTTTGGATTTTTAAAGAATATTTCCTCACTATGGTAGCAAAGTTTTGAGTTCCGTCTTTGTAACAGCGCCGCGAGAATTCGGCAGAAACATGGTGTTAAGACTCTCCATAGCGAGTAAATGAAAATATTAAATTCATTTACTCGGGCGGAAATTGAACCCACAGTCTGTCGCGTTCACAGTCGCACGCCTGTGTCCCTGCGCCACGACTAGCCTTTACTTATAATGAAACTTATAATTTGATGATCCCAATCGATTATTAAATTCATGATCACTCTTGAGGCCGGTCGTGGCGCAGAGGCACAAAGTGTGACTTTAAAATCGACTGGTTGTGGGTTCGATCTCCACTCGAGGAAGTGAAATATTTATCTACATTTATATTTTCATTTCCTCGGCACCAGTGAAGCTTAAGCTAAAATCACTCTTAAATCGACACAGCGTGAGTTTGAACCCCACTCGGGGAATGTCTGAACTTCTTTTCCTCGGCTTGCTAATAAACCGCCTTACCGCCTTCTCAAAACGCAATGAAAAAGGGAAACGGAGTGTCCTAACACTAGGTTTTGAGCAAAAAACTGACCCTTAATAACAGATACCAGCCAAACATAAAACATTAGGATGCCCAGAAAGCCTTGTATAACTAACAACATTATTTCATAGTAGCATATTATAAGGTCGCTTTGTGTCACCTGCATAATTTATAACGGCAGTGTGGCCGTACATTAATACCTGTGATGTACCGGGTTTACCGTCGCAATGGTCTACCAGTCATATTCATTAACCTTTACGTAGGTGTAGGTGTAGGAGCAAAGCAAATAAGGTATAACTAGAGCTTTGTTTAGTATAAATTAAATAAGACGCCAGTCGTAGCGTACAATTGTTATATGACTGGTTGTGGGTTTGATTCCCACTCGAGAAAAATTCGTTCCGCCACTCAATACGAAATGCCTCCAGAATTCGGCACAAAGTGTGTAAGTAGTGGAGCGTCTTAATACTATGTTCCCAGGTTCCTTCTGTCTATCCTGCTATGTGCAGGATACAAAGCTAAACAATATAATATAGTTCTATAAACGATTTGTATTTTGAAATTAGTCAAATATTGGTTGGTTGATGTTGATAGGTAAATAGTCTACAAAAACAAGAAAATATAAATAATGTATTTTTTTTTTTAGCTTCACGCTGTATCCCGCACACAGCAGGGTAGGCAGAGGGAACCTAGTGTTAAGACACTCCGTTCCCCACTTTCTGCCGAATTTTGGAGGCATTGCGTGTTGAGTGGCAGAACTCAACGTCGCGCTTTTACCTCGACACCAGAGCGAAGAAATGGAAATATAAATTTAAGTAAATATTTCATCTCCTCGAGTGGGGATCGAACCCACAACCAGTCGATTTTACAGTCACACCCTGTGCCACTGCGCCACGCTTACAAATTAAAAATGTTTATTTATTTAGTGGCAACTTTTAACTTTATCTTTTTATACACATTGCAAAATACTATTAAAGATACGTTCGTATATATAAATCCATAAAAGATTGCTTATATAGATATATAAAATATATTGAAGAAATGAAATATTCATTAACTCCAAAACTCGGCGGAAAGTGAGGAATGGTGTGTCTTAACACTAGGTTCCCTCTGCCTGCTGTGTGCGGGATACAGCGTGAAGCTGATTTAATTTTTTAATTTAATAAAACATATAACTTGTAATGGAAATTGTGAGACACTACAAATATTTCGTATCTCCAAGTATTTCAATATCCACTAATCAATTATGAAATTAAGAGAGTCTGGAAAATCTAAAATAAAATTAATCTGAAAATAAACTCCCCTAGTTCCTCTTATATCTAAGATATTTTCCTGGCTAGTGGTAATTTTTTTATATGCTTAAAGCATGCATAATATTTTAGTAATAAATGAAAATATTTTATTCAGATAAACAAAAATAGGCAACGACGGAGCCTTCGCAAGTGGCTGTACAAATAATTGGTATATTATATCAAAATCTGTAATTATGAGTTACGTCACTGCAACATCGGAACTCATACATGCTAATATTATCAAATTATTAGGATTACTATGCAAAATTCTAGCTCAGAGATGCAGGCTCTTAAGTTAAATTTTAGATGCTTTGAATAAGACATAATATCTTTATATATTTTCGAGGATAACCTTGGCGCAGTGCAGTTGCACAAATGTGTGACTGAAAACGCGATGGTTATTGTTCGATTCCCACTCAGGCGAACAAAATCTTTAATATTTTCGCTTCTTAGCAGATATAAACGCGGTGTGAATACTACCACTTATGTAAATGCAATGCCTCCAGAATTCGTCGGATACTAGGGGACGAAAGTGTCTTAGTGGGAAGGGAGTTTCTTAACACTTGTTTCCCAGTTTCTCTTTGCTTATCCTGCTATTCTGTTCTTTTGTTCTACATACCGCTCAGATGAAACTACTGGTCTTAGGGAATAAAGCACTAGGGTTTTTTTAAAATTTCTGCGGGAATAGTAAATACAAATTTTACATCTTAAGTCCACGCAAATTAAGTCGAGGGCAACAACTAGTATTATTATATTTTTTTTCAGCTTATCCCGCGTATAACAGGGTTGGCAGAGGAAGCCTATTGTTACGAATTCTAAAGGCATGCGGAGTGCCGGAACTCAACTCCGCGCTTTGCCTCGCCACCACAACGAAGAAATAGAAAAAAATATTAAATATTTAATTTTCTCTAGTGTGAATCAAACTCACAACCTGTCACTACAGTCACGAGCTTGTGCACCTTGCTCTACGACTGACCTTAAAATTAGTAATATATTAACATTAATTTTAAATTAAATAGCGTAATTAAATATCTACATATCACGAAATTGACCCCCTAAAAGGGTTCCAACGCTCAAATGAATAAGACATACTAGTTAAATATTAATGAGATTGTATTTACAAGCGATTCCCTTCTAGAGATGTTTTGTTTATCTTATCTTTTTGTATGTTTGTTGCCTTACAGTGTGTTCTTTGCTTAGGCAAATTGAAGTGCTTAAACGTAAATTTATAACGTAATAATATTATTACTTCTTACCGTAATTAATTATTCTGTAAATTTATTAGTATTTTTAACATTTTAAAGTAAACACAACACAACAACTCACACACACACACACACACTTAGGAAAGAAAAATACTTATTTTGAAAACTTATACAAATTATAATGAGGCCAGTCGCGGCGCAGCGGCGCGAGTTGTGACTGTAAAACCGCCTGGTTGTGGGTCCGATCCCGACTCGAGGAGATGAGATATTTACTTAAATTTATAATTCCATTTCTTCGCTCTGGTGTCGAGGTTAAGCGCGGCGTTGAGTTCTGCCACTCAACACGTAATGCCTCCAGAATTCGGCAGAACTAGGTTCACTACACTAGGTTCCCTCTGCCTACCCTGCTGTGTGCGAGATACAGCGTGAAGCTGATTTAATTTTTATACAAATTTTAACGTAGCGGGACTCGAACCCGCGCCTCCTGGAAACCGACCAAGCGCTTTGAGCACTAAGCCATACGTTCTCATCAACTTACGTCGAAATTTCGACGAATTAAATACGAAAATCAATTCCCAAAACACTTAAATTACGATTTATATAATGCATAACCAAACTAAAATAATTAACACGTTTTTAAGGTGTTGTACCTCAAAAGGCAAAATACGGTACCCTTATAGCATCACTTTTTTTATCGGTCTATCCGTCTGTCAAAATCATTTTACTTGAGATTACGTTGAAGTATCAATCTGAAATATATCAGATATTCAAGTGTACAATTCTTTGGAGTACAGATATTAAGCTAATACAACGCACTCAAAAGATATGAGCACTTATGTATAGTTTTTGCTTCGTTTTGTATTTTTTTTCATCGCGTAATCAAAACCTATAAATTACTTCCCGTAGACCTACAGTTATGAAATTTAATACGAAGTAAAGTCTCACAATACAAATAAAGGTAAAAATTTGAAAAGTAAAAAATTATAAGTTATTTATTAGCTCATTCCATACTAAATAAGTGTATATCCCCGCAAACTTATGTAACTTAACTTAACTTAACTTAGCTTCACGCTTTATCCCTAGCGGGGTAGTCAGAGAGAACGGAGCGCCAAACGCTACGGTCTCTACATACCTCTTTCGCCTCGTCCACTGTCATCAACCTCTTCATACATGCGCTCCGGGGGGTCCTCATACTTTTTACGTGACCTTCCTCCAGTATCTTAGATACTGTGTTTTCGAAGGTCAACCGAGGTCTCCCCCTGCAAACTTATGTTTGTTATCTTTTGCCGCATCATCAAAATCTATTAGGTATATAGGAAAATCATAATCCTGAAATTAGTACAGAACTCAGTGGGCGAGTTCGGCTCGCGCTTGTCCGATTTTTTTATATGTTTTGGAGAATTTGGAGGATTTTGGTCTTTATGATCCTCGGTGACCATCCGTCTTGGAATATTATTTTTGTTACTTTTCCGTTACTCACTTTTCTCCAAATTCTGGAGGCATTGTCTGTTGCGTGGCGGAACGCCGCGTTTTGCCTCACTACCAGAGCAAGAAAATGAATCAAAGCCACAACCATCGCTCTTATAGTCTCATTTATTGCTTTTACGCTTCAACAACGGCCTCTAATTATTTTTGAGATTGTAATATAATTTTAAAATGTTTAATACGATTTTCATATCTTTAGACAAGTTGACTCCAAAATAGATCTCTGGCCTTTCAAAACACATATTCATGGAAATATCTAAATTTCAAATTAATTTCGTATACATAACTTTTCCAAAATATATACATACCTGTGTGTGTGGCATATGTATTAATAATGATAAAAAGTGGAGGCTGTACAAGATTTTTATTTAGCGCCTAAAATTTTCCCCATTCGATGTTATAATGCGCACCGCGTAGCGTCCCAAATAACGTCGAAAAAACCGCCAAAGGCTTAATTTGAATACGTCTGAATGTGAGACTCGTTAGCGGCCACGAGTGTCGCAGAGACCGAAATGTTGTTTAGGCTGGCGTTTCAATAGGTGCGATATGCTTTAAACTTGAATTTTTTTTTAATATTTTTTTTCATGCTGTGGCTTCAAGACTTTTCTCGCAAAGCTGAATAGAGATACGTACATGTGGAACTCGTACATATGGAACGTAGTGTTGAGACACTTCGATTATCTTTTTCTGTCTAATTTTCGAAATATACACAATATTTTTTTGTTGAGTGACTCAACTTAATTCAAAATGGTTTTTCTTCCTTACTATTATTGCTTTCTTTTTAACTTCAATCTGTATCCCGCACGTGGCCCTGTAGATAGAGAGAACCTAATGTGAAGATGCTCTGCTTCAAATTTTTCTACCTTTTTCGAGACATTATATGTTAATTGCCTAAACTTAATTAAATTTTTTTTATTAGTTACCATTAATAACTTTCTTTGTAACTTCATGTTGCTGCTGTGTGCTGTATGCTGCATACAGATGTATGAAGGGAACCAACCTAAATTTTGAGAGCAAAATGAGAAGTGGAGTGTTCAAACTCGTGTCAGGACCCGCTGCATCTCATTTTCCTCTTAATATTTAAAAAATGCCTAGTTAATAGAGGAACTCAATTCTGCACAATGTCTTGTTACCAGATCGAGGAAATGAAAATAATTAATTTCCCTGCGTAGGAACCGAGCGCACAACCATCTCATTTGCAGATATACATTGTACAGCTGAGCCACGACAGTCTTTAAAATTTGTTCCAACGTGAATATATTTATAGCTTCCATATAGAAAACCAACACTTTACAATTCATGTTAGTTTTGTAAGGACTCAGCCATACGTACGTAGTTTTAGGAGAGATGTAATGCTATTTATGTTCATTTAGCTTGATGTGAATCGAAATCGTTTAAAGCGTAATTTTTTAATTTCAAAACTACTTGTTTCGCTTAATACTAATGTTTTAAATTGGAAATGTATTTTTTGTCTTCATACGTACTTTTTTTTATTTTACTAAAATATTATATATTTATTAATTTGTTTCTATAAAATAAGTGGTTGTCTGCTAAGTCGGTTTACACACTATAAAAAATATCGATGATGAATTGTATACTTTTATCAATTGAATTGAATTATTATTCAAATTTAAATTCAAAATATTCTTCCTTTAAAAAGACTATTATAAGCACTTTTGAATCGTCGAAAGAACAAAAAAAAGCTACCATCGGTTTGCAAGCGCAGCTCTGCTGAGAAGAGTCGGCAAGAGACTCAACAGTTGCTCTTTTCAAAGACAATGGTATAATTTAATTATTAAATTAACTGGCAGCTATCCTGCATTACACTCAATAGACATTAATTCCATACATGTTTATCCTCTAATTATTCTTGAAAAGTGTAATAAGCTTTACTTGCTAGTATTTTTTTTTAAATACTTTAAATTGTGGTAGTGGCAAACTAAGAATACACTGCAGAAGTTTATTATATACACGTATACTCAGACCCATAAAAGAGTTATTAACTTTTTGCAGGTGAAAACGTGGCGTAACAAGTTTATCTTTATTTCTCGTTCCTATCGTATGTGTATCAATATTTTTACTATGACACTGCACATTTTGCCAAACAAACTGAATATTATAATATATAAACTGTGAAGCAACTGTAATAATACCTGCATTTTTAAAAACATTTCGCAGAGAATCTCGAGCTCTTAGGTTATAAAAATATCTCATAGCTCTTTTTTGGAGAATAAATATAGAATTTATATCAGAAGCTCTGCCCTAGCAGCGTTCCATAAGATGAAATACAATGAAAATAGCTATATATAGTAGACTAGTTATCGTCGAGTTAAGGTACAATTTCTTAAATGTCAACCAATATCAAAATTTCCACCTCAAAGCCCACAGTCCATAATATTCTCAAAAGCAAATACACGCTCTTTTTAAGAAAAACTGAACGTGGCAGTAATAAAGTGTCGAGGACATAGTAAATATATTGTGGTATAGATCATTAGAAGATATCAAATATATCTTCAGATTTGCCGATAGTTTATCTAATTTAACGAATCTTGATTAAAGGACGTATTACTAGCAGTTGACTAAACATGTTAGTTGGATCTCATGGTTTAGATTTAAGATTAATTTGAAATTACATGTTAAGTTTAGTTAGTAAGTTCTGTTTCGGGTCTATGCTAAGATAAGGTGATATTTACAGTCTTCAGAGCTTCACGCATTTTCCTACGTAGGAGAGAGAGAGGGAACCTGGTGATGAGACTTCTCTGCCTCAATTTCTGTCCAATTTACCACGCTTTATTTACGACAATGGGCAAAAAAATTTAACCATTCCCCGGCTTAGGATTAATCTGACAACAATCGCGTTAACAGTCAGATCCTGCCTCATCGCTCTTCAATCACTTTAAATTCTTAGCTTTCATAAATTATTTTTTAATCTTGCAAAACAAAATGAGACCCGCTACTAAGACAAAACTGTTATCTATGCCTACACCGGAATTGAATTTAATCTTAAGGCTAGCTTTACGCACATAGCATGGTACGCAGGAACCTGGGAACCTAATGTTAAGACCCTCCGTTCCCACAAAGGTACTTTTGCCATATTTGCCACATACCTTTGCCACTTTTTGCCGAATTTTCAAGGCATTGCCCGTTAAGTGGCAGAACTCAATGCCGCGTGTTACCGTAGCCAGAGCAAGGAAATTAAAATAATAATTATGTCATTTGGATGTTTCTTTTCGTTCTTTCTTAAGTATTAAAAAAAATCATAAAGTAAAAAACGAGGTATTAAGCCATCAACGTTTCTATAATTATTATTCCTAAAAATTTTTTAGAACTAACGAGCTTGTACAATAATCGAGGATTTTAACGAATAAGAATATAAATGTATATTTTATTTCATCGACGCTGTTGCAATTAGGTATTTTTGAGTTTAGCACAATATAATAACCTGTAGGGATGAGAGCGTGCCAAATTTGATATATTTTGTATAATTTATATAGAAATATTTCACGTACACGGTGTAGCTCAGTCGCGATTTTTGTTTAATTAATCACTTCGTTTCGATATTCTTTTAGTAAATTGTACTGTAGTGTGCTTACTTTTTAACTAATATACGGAGCTTTATTATCATTGAAAATACAGCCATAAAATTAAAACATAATAAAATACGTATTTACATATATATAATATTGTTAGCGTACTCGTGTAAAAGAGGGTAGATTTAGGTGGAAAATAACTATAAAAGCAGTGGAATTGTGTCAATCGGGGTATGTCACTTAGACATAAGCTGACATTATACAAAACTTGTGTAAGGCCAGTAATGTCATACGCTTGTGTCGCGTTCGCGCACACTAAGCTTGCTCCCCTTCAGATTGTACAAAATAAATTCTTACGTATCGCATCAGGCTGCCCCTGGTTCGTACGTAACATCGACCTACACAGAAATTTTGAACTGGAATCGATTAACGAACATTGCAAGCGCTTAGCGACGCGCTACTTTGAGCGCGCAGGCTTGCACGCGAACCCACTAATAAAAATGGCGTGTGATTACACACCCAACGCGCACCCTAAACGCAGACGCCCGCGAAGCGTCCTTTTAGACCCAGATGACGCCATTACGATCGCGAATGCCCCGTATGTAGGTAGAAAACACACTACACATACACGACACAAACACCGTCGTCGACGGAATCGACGACGAAGTCCAGTGTATTCCACGGCTCGGCCGCGTCTCGGCGCGGTCGGGCCCAGCGGTTAGGGACCGTTAGCTCCCTTAGATTAGTCTAATTTTTGTCCCCAGTCGCGGCTTCACGTCGCGGCTGGCTTTGTTTAGCATAGGGAAATTCCCAGCCCGCTCGTCGATTGTAAGCCGAGGTTCGAGCCCCGTAGGGGGCGCCCTTACAGTCGTCGACCCCTCTCAAGCAGCCAGGTCGTGCTTGCAATTCTTCTGGGACAGAGTACCCTCTTCCCTACCCACCCGGTGTCGCTGTAAAAGCCAATAGGACTAACAGCATTTACCTCAAGTAAAAAAAAAAGTCAATCGGGGGCACTTGCTTGTAAGTGACGGCCCCTATTGGGAGGAAACTAGTGTGAAGTATTGTTAGCAGGTGATACATATCACTTATTGCAATTACATAGTATCTCTTTCAAAATAGATTAGAATCATATAGACGATATGTGTTTTTATCGTGTTTTTTTAAAACGTTAACCGCTCCGATTTCTAACAATATATTAATAGTTTCACACTATCTTGCGCATGGTGTGCAGTGTTAAGGCACTCCGTTCAACACGGACTGCCCAACTTAAACTGACTTTGTCGCTCGCACATTTTTGATTGGGCTTACCTTCTTTAATAGTGCGTGGATTTGGAAATAATTCATTCCTGCTAGCGGAAATCGAACTTACAACCGTCATACTTTCAGCCAGACGTTATGCCGCTACGCCACGAATATCTTAAAATACGTATTTCGTTTTCATTTTTAATAATATTTTTTTACTTTTACAGTAACAATGAAGAAAATGTCTTCGTGAGGGTAGTTTGTTCCTGCACGTTGAGAAGATGAGCGCTGAAAGAATAAAAAAAAAATTGGGTATGGCTGTGTCATGGATATGGCCGTGTATTTTACGTGAAAAAGTTTATGTAATGCCGAGAAATAAAAAAAACAGTATTAATAATTAGTATTTTATTATTTTTATAAATATTTTACGGAATCAGATCTTTAAATGTTATCTTACTATGTTTGTATTAACAACTCTCTAAAGATTTAATGTTTTTAGGGTTCCGTATTTATATATATTTATATGTTAAGGAAAAAAAGATCTGTCTGTCAAGAACCTTTAAAAGCCTAGAGATATAAAATTGATTGATTGACTGATTATCTAAACAAATTATATATCTACATTTACTTAAAAAGAAAAGAACAGAATTTGGAGGATTGATAGTTTAATATGTAGTTATGACTGTCAGCATTCTAACAAACTTAAAAGTTTGGCCCTTTCAGAGGTAGCGTCAATTTTAGGTACACACCTACTTTACAGTAGAAACGCTCGCATTTGAATATGTCTTTAAAAATAATGTAAAAAATAAATATTTATTATTACCAGACCCTTTACGTGGCCCTTTACTCCTGCCTAGAAATCCTAAAGGTTAAGTTTTCCTAAGGGCGCTACATCTGAAAATTTATTCACTAACTTTCAAGTTAGTGAGTACGTAAATTGTCTTAACTACATATTCGACTAATAGTCCTCAAAATTTCAGCTTTGCTAAAATTACGTAGGTGTGAGGGCTCTGGATTTTGGGCTATAAAATAATAAATAGTCATACGTAAATCTAATTCGCCACAATAAAACAAAGGTAACTTGAACAAAGGCATTTAAGCAATAATCTTAATAAAAACCAATACAATGCCAAGATTGGTTGATCATAAATCGCTAGGGATTTGCATTGAGTACCGAGTCGTCAACCAATAGAACAGTGTGAATAATAAAAGAAGTTATACTATACTATAAAATAGATATTTTGGATTACTTTTGTTAGAAAAAGCCTTAGTGATCTTAAAATAATAAATTAGGTATAACTGAGATCATTTATTTTCATATTCCTCCTCATCTCCGTTCTCATAACGAGATAAAGCTCGGCGTTGTCCACACGCAATGTCTCCAACATTCAGCAACAAATGTCTTAAAACTTGATTACCTCTGCCTATCCAGCTACGTGCGGGACGCTACAAAAATAAAATTCTTAGGAGCGGGAATCGAACCCGCATCCACCGAACATATAATCAAAGGCCAATCCACTGAGGCAACTCCGACCACATCAAATTGACTATTATAATACCTTGGAATTATCCAACGGCCGCGCTCTAATGAGATCACGTAAAATAACATTGGGATTAAGTTGTTGTACAATAACCGTTTTATATAAAATGTGGCAGTGGAAAATCAGGTTTATCGAACCGAGTAATTATTCGCGCATCTGATAGAGCGTGAAACTCAAAATAATGTTACAATACCCAAAACCATATTCAACTGGTAAAACTGACACGTACACATAATATGTGTATTCTTTTTACTAATTAGGGTTCCGTACCCAAACAGGACAGTTGCAATTGTCACAGATCATCATCTGAAATATTTATATTTCTGTCTGTGTGTTCTGTAAATTAATATTCTTATTAATATTTTATAAGAATATTAATATTCAAAATTCAGTGCACCAGGTTGGTTAAGACCGTGAATATTTCACGCTCCAATGACATGAGGACGGCACATTGAGTGAAATTCATCTGTAGCTGAATTTCCATGCGAGTTGACGAGACCTAGAAATTTAGTTACAAGACGGCGACATTTATGGCAATGTCATAATCTTAAAAAAATGGAGAATCATATTGCATTTATAGGTGATTGTGTGTAACTTTTTCAAAATGCAACTCAAGGTTTATCGCTTGCGACGTTCACTTGTTTATCTATTGTGCTCATTGCTTATATTTAATTTTAAGTCTTATCTTCTTGCTAATACATATCTGTTTCGCTTATCTATTTCTTTTAGTATTTCTTTAAATTTCTTTCTTTCCTTCTGTAAGTGTGTAAAATTATTCTCTTTTCGTGTATCTTGTGTGTTAAATCAATTTGGACAATTATTCCACAAAATTTTGGAACTTTAATTTCACTCCGTAATTAAAAATATAAAATATTATAAAATAGCGTATTTCACAAAAACCGCTATATGGGTATCAAATTATATATCAAAAGACCGATTCGTAAATTACATACAATACTCAAAAAAATCTAGAAAGTGAGTTTGTAAAAAGATTTTTTTAATCAAATCTTCGATATCAATAACGAAGGCAAAACAAAATAAACTCTGTATTGTTAGAATAAAACAACGAAATATGCCAACGTCAGCACATTCCGCTATAATTTAAAGCTAAGCGTTAAAAGTTAGCGGTTCCATTCCAATATAGACCTTTCTAATGAATGACTCGCATAAATAAGTAAAGTGAGCCCGTTGTAGCGCAGTCGCACAGCTAACTGTAAACGGTTATGGGTACGATGTTTATATTTAAAAAATATTATCATTATCATCACCTAGTATTCTGGTAAAAAAACGCGGCGTTGAGTTCCGCTGTTTCCTTCTGCTATACGGAAATAAGTCATATGCCTGTGTAAATATTTTATTTTTAGATATTTATAAATAAACTACTACAACTACTACAAGCTTCACGCTTTGTCTCTAGCGGGGTAGTCAGAGAACCTCTTCATACATGCCTTCCGGGGGGCCCTCATGCTTTTTACGTGACCTTCCTCCAGTATCTTTAATACTGTGTTTTCGAAAGTCAACCGAGGTCTCCCCCGATCTCTCTTACCGTTCACTTTTCCATCATAAATCTTTTTTGTCATTCTTTCATCACTCATTCGTTCGACGTGCCCAAACCAGCTGAGCACGTTCCTCTTCATTCTCACCGCGACATCCTCGCTAGTACCTGCCATTCTGTGTACCTCTTCATTGCGGATTCGATCAGCTAAGCTGCGCATATCCTACGAAGAGATCTCATCTCCACAGCATTCATCTTTCTTTTATTCTCCTTCTATAATACCCACGTTTCGCTGTCGTATAACAGTGTCGGTACCAACACTGCATTATGTACGGCCAAACGTGCAGCTGTGCCGACGTTTGGCCAATACGCCTTTCCACATCCATCTTATATCTTCCGTCTCTACTGAATATACTTCCCGAGTATATATAATAAATAAACAAAGCAAAGTTGTTTTTTAAGAATAAGTTAATATTTTTTGTTATAATTGACACTGCATGTTCTTCTGTGGTAATAGAACCAACACCCATCGTTATAATCGCATTAACGTACCTACGAGTACAAAATTTCTGAAATGTGAACCAATATCATAATTTCCACCTCAATCCCCACAGTCCATAATATACTGTAAAGCAAATACACTGTATAGGATAAATATTACTATTGACAGATGACAGAACTATAATATAATATGAGGAAACTGAACATGGCAGTCATAAAGTATCGAGTACATAGTAAATATATTTTGGTATAGATCATTAGAAGATATCATATATATATCATAGATGTTAGGATGTGCCAATAGTTTATCTAATTTAAAGAATTTAGATTAAAGAGCGTATTACTAATAGTTGATTAAATATGCTAGTTGGATCTCAGAGCTTATATTTAAGATTGAAATTACGTGTTAAATTTAGTAAGATATGTTAATTATCTGTTTTGGGTTGATGATATTAGCCTTTAACAGTTCTACGCATTTTTCTATGTATGGAATCCGTGTTAAGATAATCCATGCCTCACTTTCTGCCTAAGTTACGAGATATTGCGTGTTTAAATGTAAATAATTTTAATTTATTATCTCCCCGAGTTGGGATCTTATTCACAATTTTCGTTTTAGAATTAGATCCTGCTTCATCGCGATTCGATCGCTTTAACCCTAGATTACTAACCTTATTTTTCGACGCTTATTACGAACCTTCGTCATTTCGACTACGGTATTTAAGAAAGGGAATAATGAGTTTTATTTAAATGAAACGAGTATGTTTTTATTTTTTTTAATTAATTATTTATATCTTTTCTTTCTATTTATTATGTTTACATAAACTAAAATATCATAATTATTAACCATCAGCCTTATGAATAAGACCATAGGTTTTATGCAAAATCAACAATAGTGACATATTTAAAGTTGTTATATAAGTATTATAATAAGGAAATTGTAACAAACAATCTCCAAATATTAAAAATAACGAATGTAATAAACTAATAAAATAAAAATTTTGGTAAAAATCCAGCAATTAATACATTTGTGACATACGTCAAGTTTGTGCTTCCCGCACAACGATTTATTGCACTTGGTGCAAATTTCAGTCATCCAACATCCTTCGCTTTGCGGGCAAAATGCATTGTTACCTTTTTCAGTACGCAGGAGGTACATTGAAGGTCCTAATTATAGAATTCGAAGTACTCCTTCCTGACATTTTTAATATCTGTGTAATTAAGACCCACAGACCAGTTTAGAGAGTTGATATTGTCAATCTCTTTTGCATGTGTGATTCGATTAACTTGTGATACAGAGCTTTTAGGTAATCATGTCTCGATATGTTTTTTGTTAGCATACTCGTATATTGTAAGTTACATAAAAAACGCAACTATTTATAAATGCAATGTTTAGCATTCTATAAAAAACGCACAATGGCCAGTGTATTTTTCTATTGCAAGAAGCAAGGAAACACATGTGGGCCAGTGTCTACACCTCCTTTAGTTTGGTTGTAAAATTCAATCAAGGAGTTGTGTCACTACTTATCTGACTATCTTGACCTGAAAGCTGCTGCTGGGTCAAAGCAGAAACTTCATCTTCACCATCTGTTTCATAAGCAGGATCAGCCTCAAGGTGGTCTTCTATCTCACTCCCTGATTTTCATCATGGATTTTCTATATCGCTGTCGTCTTGTAATAAATAACTGACAACACATCTAAACAAAGAATAATAAATAACACTGAATATAAACAAAATAAATAAACAATGCAAAAAATTACGCAAATATAAGCTAACTAAATAATACAAAATATTACGTTATTACTAACCTTCGTCGATTCGACGAGCCATGGTTGGTGGAATGGCGCTCACGGGCCCCCTGCGCTCAAAACATTATCATCAGTCGCGGGGGCAATGGGTCGACATAGATTACCTAAAGTATGAAAGCAGTACGATCGTGCGGGCAAAAATTAGCGCGAAATAAACAAACCCGCGTCGTCGAATCGACGAAGGTTCGTAATCTAGGGTTAAGTATTTTGCTTTAATAAAGTATACACTTGCTCACTTGTGATCACTAACAAATCAAAATTGAGACAAATCCCGAATTTTCGAGACATTGCGTGTTAAGTAGCGAAACATAACGCCGCGCGTTAAAGAAGCGAGGAAATAAAAAAAATAAATATTCCACTCCTCAGAGCGGGAATCGAGCCCACAAGTTGCCTTAACAGTTGGGGGCTTGAGTCCCTGCGCCATGACACCTCTTAAAAAAATGTCGTAAAATAATATTTTACAAATTATATAACAATTTGAACTTAACGGGATTTGATCCTACGCCTCTTGGAAACCGACCGAGCGCATTCCTAAAATGTATTTTTTTTTCGTTATTTTCTAAATATAAAAAAAGTATCTTATATAAGTAGAAAAGAAGACTCAACACGCAATGCCTCCAGAATTCGGCAGAAAGTGGGGAACGGAGTGTCTTAGCACTAGGTTCCCTCTGCCTACCCCGCTGTGTGCGGGATACAGCGTGAAGCTGATTTAGAAAACAAGATATTACGCTATCAACGTCTCTATGAATATTCCCAAAAATTGGCAAATATTGAGTTTAACGAGCGTGTACGATAACTGAGGATGTTAGCGAATAAGAATATAAATGTATATTTTATTTTACCGACACTCTTGCAATTAGGTATTTTCCAATTTAGCACAATATAATATCCAGAAGCGCTGAGAACGTATAAAATTTGATATATTTTGTATAATTTATATAGGAATATTTCACATACGCTACGTACGGTGTAGCTCAGTCACGATTTTTGTTTAATCACTTCATTTCGATATTCTTTTAGTAACGTTTCCTATATTGCTCAATTATATTTTACTAACACTCGGTGCTTTATTATTAAAAATATAACCACAAAATGAATATATAGCGAAATATGCGTAATTACATATGTATATATATATACTAGCGACCCGCTCGCGGCTTCGCCCGCTTTAACTATTGAATTATTCATATAAAGTACCTATGTTTGCAAAGCACTTAAGAGTACTAATGTGAAAATTATTTAAACCTTCATTTAACCCACATTTTTGTAATTCCAAAAAGGATGTTCCAATTGTTGAGGCCGGTCGTGGCGCAGCGGCACGAGGTGTGACTGCAAAACCGACTGGTTGTGGGTTCGATCCCCACTCGAGGAGATGAAATATTTACTTAAATTTTTATTTCCATTACACTCTCCTTTCGGTTGATTGCTGTTACGGCGTAGTGTAACCAGAGTGGTATACCCGCTCGCCAAACTGCTCGCTTCGTGGGTGGATGTGCCACTGAAAAACAGTAAAAGACAATTTTGATCTATATTAAATGGCCAACGTAAATAATATACTTATTTATATGCTGAGAGTAAGGTAATAAATGAAACTTGCGCCAAAACTGCGGTTTATAGCCGGCGTAATGTGTCAACAATTAAATGCGTTTTTCTCTAAAACTATTCGCAATTTCGAAATAGTGTAAAGAGCAAATTTTATCTTCGTTTAACGTCGAAAATTAATAAAGTATTTAAAAGGATAAGGATTGATACCATTATGGACAAACATCCCTCACAATAAAAAAAATATTCAAATTACTATTTTTAGACAGAAATACTGTTCACTGTATATTATCCTTAGAAGATACGAATATGCTGTCGCTGACTTTTTTGTAGATGTTATTAAGAGGAATAATACTCTAGTACATTGTTTTCATGTAGGGCTTACCATTAAAGCAGCGCATGCGTGAAAGTGTCTCAACGGGTAGGACTTTATACACATTTTTCATATTTATGTCAAATTACAATAAAATATACATATAATAAACTATATATAAACCTTTCCTAAGAAATACTCTACATAATGGTAAAAACTGCATCAAAATCCGTTGGGTAGTTTAGAAGAAGAAGACTTAGAAAGGCCAGACAGAGACGAAATGCGTTTTTTATTTTATAAGATATAGAGATAGAGATAAAATGTTTAAAATGTTTTAAAAGTTAAGGCAGTCCGTTTATATTTTTGGCGGTATTGAAACTAGCTTTACGTATTTTATTTTATTTTATTTTGATTTTACTCGCATTTTTTTGCTGTTACAGTAACAATAGTGAGTCCTCGTGAGGGTGGTTTGGGCATGTTGAGAGGACGACCTTCCTGAACACAGTGTATATGATACTAGATGATGTTAACGAAAAAAAGGTACATCGAGTTGGTAGAATGAACTTCGTGCTTTATCTTGTCAAATTGGAGTGTTCAATTGTTTTAGATATTTTGTTCTTGTGGCCAAAACCTAAAGTAAAAACTAGTCACTGCCAACAAGAAGACGTAATTTCTATAAAAAAATCTTATATTAGAAATAAATTAAATTGTAATAGGCTTAAGTCTACAAACTCCAATTACCTGTAGCCTAGAAAGACGCGACGCAAATTCACAAAATCCATTCTTAGTTTTAAACGAAAATAAATTACAATCTATTCAAAAAATAGAGCTTATGTGAGATTACAAAGGAATTGTGTTCCAAAATGATAAATCTAAAGATTGCGGGGATTTACCTGAATTTCAATATTTAATACATTTTGTTTTGTTTTCTCGGTTTTCTGGTAATGCTTATTTTGACAATTTATTTCCACTTCGTTTCCCTTTTTCAATAAAGGTTGTGTTATTTATAGTAGATTTGTTTTTAATAATTATAAGATATGATGGTATTGCGTTTGGAACGGAAATTATTTTATGAAACTTAAATTATATGCTATATATATATATGTCGAAGAAAGCGATTGGAACGGAAATTATATTATCATAGATTTTTATTGATTGTTTAATATTATTATTTGTAGCAACTGTTTACTTATGTGATTGGCTATGTTAATGTAAAAAGACAATGTGTTGACTTTTGTGTAACCAATTAGATGATTGGACCAATTGTGTGTAGTCACAGCCTTCAGCTTCAGAGAAAACGATCGAAAAGAAACTAATTGTTGATTATTGTAGAATAAGATTGTGTTTTGACTTTTATTTGAACAGTGGAGTAATTTGACCAATAACGTGGAGGCTTACGCCTTGAGTAGAGTCGTGACGCGTGAGGGCGAAGTTTGATTTTGAAAAAAGGAGGAAGTTGACGATCGTCGAATGAGGCATTCTTCTGATGATTTCGGAAAGTTATTCTACTCTGCTACGTTATTTCTGCTTGCATTAACCCACAATGGAGCCCACAGGTCCAGTAAGAGTCCTTTGCGAAGAGCAATCTCCTACATATATATATATATATATATATATATATATATATATATATATATATATATATATATATATATATATATATATATATATATATATATATATATATATATATATATATATATATATTTTTTTATAA
>DWMY01000289.1:0-30826 GCA_018249775.1 Heliconius hecalesia formosus
GCGCTTTGCCTCGACACCAGAGCGAAGAAATGGAAATATAAATTTAAGTAAATATTTCATCTCCTCGAGTGGGGATCGAACCCACAACCAGTCGGTTTTTACAGTCATACCCTGTGCCACTGCGCCATGACCGGCCTCATGCTTATGTATATTTTATGAATATCAAATATCAACATTGGTCGTATTTTTTAGTTCGATACAATCAAAACTTCTTATTGAAATTACGATAATGTCATAAAAAAATCATATTAGAAGTCATCATAGTTGTCAATCAATTCTGCTTATTAAATCAATAATCATGTATTTTCAGCGGGCGAAGCCGTGGGCGGGCCGCTAGTACATAATATATTAAATTGATATTTATAAAACTCTTCCGCTACGGAGTGACTGATGCGGCGTAGAACGCTGAGCCATTGAATTCCATCCATTTGGTACGTAGGTTCATTGGGGAGTGTAGGATCATTAAGAAGAGATTTCTTCGAAATTCCTATGAAAACGGGATTTTACGTTTCATAGTCCACGCAAACGAAATTACGGACTAATTCTAGTTAAATATCTACTAACATTTATATGTGGGGAAAAAAAATAATATGAAGAAACGTCTAGAAGGGACATAGTGCCTCAGGAATGTCGGCAGAACATTACGATATTATATATTGAAGTTAAACCTGTATATAAAACAAGTGCTATTACGCGTGTATATCAGCTTCATTGATATAGTCCCGTATAGTCGTAGTCTTCATTTTACGTGTACGTTTTTATACCCTTAGTGGGAATCGAACCTACAACGGTCGCCTTTACAGTCCGTCGTTGCCCCACTGCGTCCCATTGTCCCACTTATACCGCTCTATTCGTTTGGTTATTGCGATAAACCAAAAATAAACCAGTGCTTCGTACTATTATTTATAAAAATAATATCTATTGTATGAGAGCGCCCTTAAATATTTATTTTGTTCTGTTTTCTAGTACTTATTGTTATAGTGGCCGCAGAAACATATCAGCTGTGAAAATTTAAACTGTTTAACCATCACGGTTCATGAGATACAGCCTGGTGACAGACGGACCTAATAGTGTCCCGTTTCACCTTTTTTCTACGGAAAACGTTATTTAAACTTAACATACTATCTCAAGTAAATAAATATATATAACTGACAGGAAAGATACCTATAGAATAGCGCATAAACTAGTACTGCGATTCAAAATATCGTAATCACTCTAAGAATGTCGCATATTGCAAGAAACTGTAGGTAAATAATAAATGATAATTACTGTACTTTTATGTTTCCTAGAACCGCTCGGTGCTCGTTTATCTCGGAAAAATTGTTTCGTAACTTTAGAGCACGACCACTTGATGTATGGAGGCTGTATGGATAGATTGTCGGACCTGATTTCCCGTTTTGACTTGTAAATGTATAGAAACACTAGCTTTTCATTTCCAGCTTTGCCCGAGAGATGGTTTCTCGTGGGACAATGTCAAAAATCAACAACACGTTCTCTTTTTAACTAATTTGTATTTAAAATTGCATATAACAATTTTTAATTTTTAGAAAAGACTATGTTTTATTTATACAAACTTTTAACCCTTTTTTACTCGTTCAGGGGTGGTTTTCTACAATATCTTTGTTAGTATCAAAGAACATGTCTGTTATAATTCCATGATTCTAGGTCCAACGGTTTGGGCTGTGAATTGTTCTCTGGAGATCATCTTCGGAAATTAATATTAATAACCGTAATTTTGTACATAAAATAGAAGACAAACATTAATCGATCGTTATCAGCAGATAATTTAAAATCAGCTTCACGCTGTATCCCGCACATAGCAGGGAAGGCAAAGGGAACATAGTGTTAAGTTCCGTTCCCCACTTTCCACCCAATTTTCCAAGGCATTGTGTGTTGAGTGGCGGAACTAATAATTTGTTAGTACGAATGAGTATTATCGATTATTTATCGATCCACTATTATCTTCTGTCGTATCTTCACCTAGTTAAGAGTTACTTACACAATCACCAATCAAAGTAAATATACCTCTTGGATATTTATAGTCTATTATTGTTTGTATTCTGATATAAGATGTTGTATAGGTTGAAAGGCTTAGGGTTTGTTTTATAAAGAACTATATGATTCTATCAAATAAAGTCAGACTACAGCAGTTTGAAAGCTGTAGAGTTAGTTTTGTCAAACGTGCTAATCTCAGGAACTATTGGTGTAATTTAAAAAATATATATATTTTAGTGGGATAGTCCATTCATCGAGAAAGGTTGTAGACTATTTCTATAACATAATGCTAATCAGTTCTCTGCAGAGTGATACCGTTCAGAGCAGAGAGGGTGACCTTGGGCACTTAGTACGTCTCAACTTAAGGTTGTTTTGGTTTTTGTGAATAACTTTTATTTATTTTCATTTGACGACGCTGGCGAAGCCGCAGGCAAACGCTAGTTAAACTTATACATGCTTGGAAGTGTCAGGTCACGCGGAGTGCGCCAGATTACTCGATCTGGACCTCACGACTGCGCCTCTGCGCATGCGCCTGTGTGGTCACCATAACCACTTTAGCTAGATCTACAGTCCGCCCAAATACAAATCTTGCTAACTAAGAAATGAGGTTTCTATATAAAATGGATGTTGGGTGTGCTATCAAACAACGGCTTAAAATTATGTTTCTATGAAAACAGCACCGTATAAGGCTGCCGTAGCAGTGGCACTGTGTCCAATTGTAAATTCGGTAATTTTGGGTTCGATTCGCCTTCGGGAGCATGAGCAATTATAGTAACAAGACAAAGGGCTGCGTTGAGTTTTGCTACTCGACCCACAATGTGAAGTTCCCTACTTAGTGTTTTAAAAATAGATTCCCTCTGCTGCTGCTGCTGCTGTCCTCCTTGTTACATGCGAGATACATCGTGAAAACAGAAAAAAAACAGTATTTTAAACAAACTTATTAGATGATAACAATAAGAAAAAATTAAACTGCGTATTATTTTAATACATATTACTGAACGAGACCACCACAGCAGTAATTTTATCAACCATACTTGCTGTAATATGTTTTTGATAATAGAGTGTGATTAGATACAGTGATTGTTAAATAACTACAGCCTTTATTACGCAATGTAACGGCTCTTTTACGATTCTGGCCGCTAATATGCTGTTGTTTTTCAACATTTTTTTTTGTGTTTTTCCACACCTAGGATAGAAAAATATTCCAGAAAACGTATAATACTTTTTCACGTGACGTGATTTGAACTTGCGTCCCTCGGAAACCGACCTTGTCCAAAATTTTTATGTTCTTTAAAATATTTTCTAATACATGTTATTAATATTATATTTTTTTTTGCCAGAGTGCAAAATATAGATTTTTTGATTTATCGCTCTATATAAATAAGTATAAACTTTTTTTTCAATATTTTTTTTGTATCCATTGTATCCAATATGTTTTTAGGTAGACAAAGGCATTGAGTTTTGCCACTCAACAAAAAATTGGGCAGAAAATAGGGAACGGAGAATCCTAATATTAGGTTCCCTCTACTTTGCTTTACCGGAAAACGCGTGAAGCTATCTCTAGATTCTTATTAAGGAACGACGCAATTTACTACAATTGCGTCGCAGGCTTGCCGCCGTAAGTTCAAACCTAACCGCCTGCACTGGCCACTTCGCGCCAAAACCGCCCGCCATCTTGGCACAGTACGGCCGACTTGTCGTGGGTCGTGACCGCCTTGAAGTTAGTTAGCCTTTCACAATTCCTGAAGAAAATAATCAAAAGTAAGAAAAAAATGCTAAAATGTAGCTTATTTCAGTGCGTGCGTACACTAGTCGACCATACAGCACCGACACGATTAGAAGAAATAAAAATCATACGACAGCCACAGCACTAGCTCGGGCGCGTACAAAACTTATTTGATCGGTCGTTCAACCGTGTCGTCACCGCGCTGGCCATATGTGCCTCTCTGTCGCGCGTACCGTTAACGTGCTGAGTTATGGCATTCCGATGTACCACCTCCACTTTACCTCCCCCGTCCCCCTTACCTACATCCCCCGCTCCTCTCCATGTCCTCCTGTCCCCTCTGTTCCCCCCCTCCTCCCCGCCGGAGGCTGTGCACGTAAGCTACATATAATTTCGCCCGTCTTGTTCCTCCGAGGCTTTTATACTACGTGTTAACGCCCTCTTTGGGATTAAAAACTAATTGAGATGATAGCCGTTGCGCTTTTGGAATGCGCCATTTTTTTGTATTTAGTGTAGGTACTTACAATTACGAATTTTTGAGCGATTCGTTTCAGTTTTATTGATAGATTGATGTATGTAATATAATTTAGTCATAGTTCGTATCAGTGAAGGCTTATAGTGGAGCGCCCACGCTAGTTGAGGCTGCATCAGATGGGCTCAGATCATCACTCATAAATAGCAATTGTCGAAGCCGCGACCATAAAAGGTCCTCGATAAAATTAATATTATTAAATGGCCAGTGTAGGTAAACAAACAAGCAACCGCTCGCGCCTTACGGGGGCGGCGCGGGCGCTGGTGACGTGAGCGTGAGCCTTTCGCTTCTAACACATAGACTGTAAAGGAATCCTTTTTTAGCCATAATCATTTGTATAATAAGGTACTTCTTCGATGGTTGTACAAAGAATATAAATATTTAAATTATTATTTGATGATTTGATTTGATATTTATGTGAAATCATTTTGTATACAAATTGAATGCGGTGAATCTAAAATTTTTCGCATTAATTTATTCAATATATTTTCTGTATTATAATATAGATATACTTGTTATTAAAATTTGTTATTAAATTCTCATATTTAAATCATAATCAGTTGTGCTCAAGCTCCAAGTCTGCTATCTAGTGGAATAACTCGAAAACTTATGTTTTTATTTAACGCCACCCAGCGATACAATCTAGTACTACGTTCTGGTATAGAGAGTCGCGCGTATTAAACACTAGATGGCGCTGATTTTGATCTACTAGCTTAGAGTATAGATGGCGTTACAGATTAGTCTGTTAGATTGTTTAAGTTAAGCAATGTAAATAAATTATTAGCGATTCAGTTAAAAATATTGTTAATTTTTAATTATTGAAATTTACAAGATCGTTTTATTACAATTAATAAAAATAACATGTTAAATTGAATTGAAATAAAGTTTTGTGAAAAAATGCGGAATACTTTACTTTTACTTTCAAAACAACGAAAATCGTGTAAATGAAATGTTTTGTACACAAAATGATGAAATTATTAAAAACAAGTCCGCATGTTGTTTATAATCTGTAGAGTTTGCAGCGCTCGCGTCAGTCGCCGCCAATTCACGTTCGCAAGCAAAAAATGTAAAAAGAACAAAAAAAAAACTGTATCAAAAACTTTATGTTTACGTCTCTTATACACGTTCTTAATAATGTTCATGTTTCCAAATTTATTTAGTCCCATTAAAAGAGAGACTCAGTTATAATAAACTTTTTATATCTCGAAGCAAATTAAATATACAACATAAAAAACATGATATATATACTTTTAATAATATTTATATAGATAATGTTATAAAGTTGAAGAGTTTATTTGGTTATACGCACTAATCTTAGGAACTAATGGGTCGATTAGATTTTTTTTATATTGGATATGGAGAACATTAATCGAGGAAGACTGACGTAGATAGGTTATATTACATTGCCTTGTATGTTTCGACGTAACCCGCCGTACCTGTGTGTACATTTAAAGGGTCATAATTAAAATACATATTTATCATATAATATTATCTGTTATAACACAAATTATTCTTTTTTGGACTAAATGATAGTACTGAAAGTGCCATATGAAACGATTAGCCAACTTATGAAACTATTATCAAGATTAGACAACTTTATTAGGTCTCTGTGAGTTAAATATTGACAAATCTAACCAAGTTATCACTAAGCTGTGTATGTGGCTCGGTGGCACAGGCTCACGGTCCGGTGGTCAATAACCAGGTGGTAGGAACTCAAGACGTGGTCCAGGACTGCGGTAGGGCAGCCCGGCCGGAGACCAGCGTCTCTCGATAAGTAATCAAATATCTGTTAGCTGATGCGTGAAATTGTGCGGCGCGGACATTGCCCCCAACACTTAGGTATATTCTTAATTGGAATTTCATTTGCGAAGTACTCGGTTGCCGTATGTCGTTTGTTATACAAAAAATGTGTGAGTCTTGACTGTAAACGCGACGGTTGTAGATTCGTTTCTCATTTTGGGAATTGATTGTCTTCATTTCCTTGCTCTAGGTAAGTAAGAGGACAGGGCGTGGGGTTGAGTTTCGCTAAGTTTTCGTTTTAAGTACTCCGCTATGTACATATAGAGAAAGAGAGAGAGAGAGTTACAATGTAAAGCAATAAAAACATTAATTTTGTTGAAAATCGTCATACTTCATTTGAAGAGGCGACAAAGAAAAATAAGACAATAAGTACATTGTAATTAAATTTCTTAATTAACGTACACGCGAGGAGGCGGCCGGTGGAGAGAGCTTCCAGAGCAGAAATGCGAGCTAGAAGCAAACAAAAACTTTATGAAACAGAAGGTTTAAATAAATATTAATAATAAATTCTTTTTAAACGTTTTTATTTAGTCTGTTGCCGCATGATCAGTGATATTACGCTATCGTTACTCTACGTACGTACTTGCATGTCTTGGAATAAAAGCCTCTTAGTGTTCCATATTATTATTATAGATAGCTCTAATTTTCTTATCAATTTTATTCCCTGTTCTGGTCGATTTAAGAATTTTCAGTATCAAGTCATTGTACTGTAGGATCTTCGAAGGGTTATGTTTTAATTTTTTTTTCTGAAACCGAGCCCGCAACCGTAGTGTTAACAGTCGGTCTGAGGTCTGAATTAATAATAAAAATTATTATATAATGTTTGGTCGAAGTGTTGTAACAGAACACCAAAATAGTGCAGACCACGTCCCCTGCAATATATTTGTAAAATATATTAACTATTTAATACTTTTTTTTAAAACGATTAATAAATTAAAGACAATTATGTAGATCCTGATATAGACAATTATGGGTTTCTTTTCCATTTTAAGATTTATAACAGTAAATTATTTCTATTTCTCCACTTTTCTCTCCTCTCTTTTTCGCTTCTCAACAGAAAAAGTATTGAACATTGTGCGGTGCAGGGGGAAAGGAATCTAACACACGGTTCTTTGACTTTGAACTTGAAGCTGCTCTTTTCGGCAGCAACAAAAAACATACTTATTTAGAAAACGTATAAAAGTTTGAACGTAGCGGGACTCGAACCCGCGCCTCCTGGAAACGTTCAAATTTTTATACGTTTTCTAAATATATTTTTTTTTCTTTCCTAAGTGTGGAATAAAACTTTAAAAATGTTTAAAAACAAAAAACATTTAAAACAAAATTTAAGTACGATATCTTTTTGAATTGACTGAATTGACTATACATATAAGTTTCATTCCCGCAAGTACTCGAATGTATCAATGAAACCAGTTCGCAGATAACGGCGTTCGACATGAATTTACAATTAATGTAATTACACCAGCTAGTTTTATACAGGGCGGTGCTTTTCTTAAATTATTGAGAAACTGTTAAATGTAGACTGTAGACGACACAATTCATATACAAAAACTAGTCGCTATTTCGTTTGCGTGCATGTTATGTAAAATGGAAGATCCCCCTTAGTTCCCCCTGGTTAACACTCCACTCTTCTTTTCTACTCTATCTTCAGGCAAAATTTGAATTTTTAAATCCAGCAGTTTCATCTGTGTGTCAGTTGTCAATGAAACTTGAACTGCTCTAAGTTGGAAAAATCATCGCCAAAATAAAAAAAGTATCACTCCAATATGATCATAGTTTCAGAGAAATTTTATATAAATTTATATAATTTTAACATTGTCTTAACACTAGGTTCCCTCTGCCTACTCCGCCGTGTGTGGGATACAGCGTGAAGGTGATTTTTTTTTTCAATTCTAACAACAAAGACTACCGGTCAAAATGATAACCTCCCTTTCTTGAATTCGGTTAAAAATACACTATACAAATACCGAAAATTTTGATTCAGATCTTTAGTTTGAATGTCAAATACCTGCATATTAAAAAAAATCAGCTTCACGCTTTACCCGCACACAGCAGGGTAGGCAGAGGGAACGTAGTGTTAAGACACTCCGTTACTTGTATAATATAAAATATATTATTAAAAAGTGCTATTAACAATATTAAAAACATGTAGGTAATTTAAAAAAAAACGACGTGTTCTCGAAGAAGATGTCGTAGAGGGTGTCGTGTTGCAGTGGGTCAATCGGTGACTGCAAACGTGACGATTATGAGTTTGATAGACACTTGCGGGAAAAAAATATTTTAAATTTTCAATTCTTGGCTTTGGGAACAAGGCAAAGCGCAGTGTTGAGTTCCGTAACTCAACACATTGCACTCCATGTGCCGAAAATTGAGTGTGGTAACGCTGCCGAGCCTACGTGAAGGTAAAAAAATAAATATCAAAAATGTAAGCTGAGTTGGCTCCAACAATAAAATACTCCTTCATATAAACAATTACCTAAACTTCAGTGCACGCCCAAAAAAAAAATAATATCTCGGTGCACAACATATGCACAGATGCACAGAATGACCGCACTGTGCATCTCGCACAGAGCCCAGCCACAGCCCGTAAGTCACGCACGTCTGACTGACGCACGACGCCCGTATGGGTTATTTAATTACGGTCCCTCGGACGCGGCAAGGAGATAACTCTAAATTGAATTAATAAACACCCGAATTGTACTTACGTTACTATACTAATGGAATGGGAAGTGAATTAAAATTGTATGTCGAAAATTTAGACCTTTTTTTTAGGTTCACGCTGGCTGGTAGAGGAAACCTTATGCTAGGACAGTTAGTCAAAACGTGACACGTCTAATATCTGAGACATTGCTTCTTGTTTGGCGGAACTCTACGCCGCGTTTTGCCTTGTTTCTAGAGCGAGAAATGATTCTTTCCCCAATGTGAGAATCAACCCTACCACCGTCCGTCCGTCTTCTCAACTTCATCTCGTCTCTCGTCTCAACTTCATAATGAGTTTTAATAAAAGCATATTTTTAATAAATAAACATTCAGACTTGATGCCATCGAGTATGTGTATATAACAGCTAAAGTAATATCAATTTTAGCAATATTATTTAAATTAAATATTTCGAAAACAAGAAAATTAAATTTTACACAGCCTTATTCACCTCCGTAGCGACCAAAAACATTTCGACGACAAGCCTTAAGTGTTATTAAAAAAACGAAATTGACAAAATAAAAACCGAAACACCGATATAAGACACTTTAGGTTTAATCACCAGCCGGTCCTCGTTTCGCCTCGCGCCGTCTTGTATTATTACTGTAGTGCTCTTAAAATTTTATAATTTTAATTAAAGTAAAAAAATCTTCTATACCTACACTTATAATATTATAGAATGGCAGAGTTTGTTTGGGTGCACAAAGTGGCGGAATTCAACGCCGCGCTTTGCCTCCACACCAGAGCTAAGGAATGAAAATATTGAATATTTCATTTCCTCGAGTGGGAATCGAACTCACAACCTGTCGCGTTTACAGTCACACGTTTGTGCCCCTGTGCAACCACTGATCACTATACATACAATAGAGAGAACAAAAATTATAGTACTAAATAAATAACCGTGTAGTTCAAGCGGGCGAAGCCGCGGACGTTTCTTTAGTAATGTATTACGTTGATATCAAAATAACGAGTGGAATTTAACGTGCTGACAAATTTAATTACAGTTCTCGGCGCAGAGGATGGCTTTTGGGAGGGCAATACTCGTGAGGCCGTCGTGCCGCAGTGCTCTAATTGGAAACGCAACGGTTACCGCTTTGATTCCCGTTCGAGACGAAGATTATATTTCGATTATTCCCATTTGTCTGCTCAGGTAGAAAAGGAGCAAAGTTAAGTTACGCCATTTAACACGCAATGTCTCAAAAATTGGACGAAAAGTGGTTCATAACCACACAAAACAACTTGGTTTTGTCGATATTCCTATACGTATATATAGTTGAACAATCTCTCTCATGAATGAACTTGTTCACTAAAATAAGGCCTAAACGAAAAAAGCATAATCGCTAGTCGTCTTATTTCCCACGGACCTGTTCCGACGGCTATTTTGATTTGCTTCGTAAAGTGCGTACATTCGTGTATCTATATGATGGACGCTCTTTTATGTACTATTTAGTTATGATTATTTATTTATAGAGTTTTGTTTCGAAGTCAAAAGTATTAAATTTTATATATATTTTAGGTTAGGTATACATTTTAGCCGTCTTATGTCAAGAACAGCTCGCTACAAAGGACACACACAAACAGATGTAATTCATTTATTTTTTTATGATAATAACAATCACACATACAATTATGTCTAAAATACTTGAAAAAATAAGAAAAAAAAATGAAAATGAACGAACAAAAAAAAACTATTAAATCTGTCTCATATTGTCCTTTGAAGAAAAATGTAAATAAAATAAATAAATAAATGGAAAAATAAAAAAAAAGTTGGCTTCGATCATCCGGAGAGCGTAGAGTTCGATGGAGGGATTTCTTAATAAGTAGTTTTTTTATATCAACTTCAATCGCATCGGCGTAGAATCGCACTGCATCTGCTGTGGTGTCAGATAACCGTAGTTTTTTTCTTGAGACCTCGACCACCATGCCTCTACACGGCGCTTGTATAATCTTTATCCTTTTTGGAAATTTCGTAAGAAATTAAAATAATAACGTCCTCATTTAGATTTACTTTTTATATAAATACTTTTCGCTCAAACTCGTAAAATATAAAATTGTAAGTAAATTAAAAATCGTACAGAAAAAGCTTAGAATTAACAGTATTTTAGTCCGCGCGATGTTTCGTAAATAAAATGGTATACTAAGAAATAATACAACTTATTATATAATAACAGGGCCAGGCCAGTCCTGGCGCAGAGGCAAGTGTGACTGCAAAATCGATTGGTTGTGGGTTCGATCCCCACTCGAGGACATGAAATATTTATTTAAATTTATCTTTTCATTTCTTCGCTCTGGTATCGAGGTGAAGCGCGGCGTTGAGTTCCGCCACTCAACATCTAATGCCTCTAGACTTCGGTTGTAAGTGGGGAATGGAATGTATCCTGCACATAGCGAGGTAGATAGAAAAAAAAAACCACTTTTCCATCTAGTGTCAAGACACTCCCTTCCCAACTACCCAATTTTCAAGACATTGCGTCTTGAGTGGCGGAGCTCAACTTTGGAAATCAACATCACAACATCACAACCGTCGCACATTTTTTATGTCTCATAAAGTTAAGTTTATGATACGTGTATTTTGAACAAAAAAATATGTACGATTTTTAATTTATTACAAGTTCTTATACACTATACAATATATATAATATATAAATATAATAAAATAAACATACATCTACTTACTACTTAGCCGCAGCCACGCTCAAAATTATTTCTTACCTGAAATAAAAAAAATACTTTATTATTTTATTCAATATACATATACATTAATTCTAAAGTTTCTTAAGAACTAAATTTACCTTATCGACAAGTACCAAGGCGGCACTACACCACGCTCATCTCAGGTTCACGCACCCACCCTTGCATCAATTTTTTCCAACAGGTTGTTTTTCAATGTGTGCTCCGCTAATGTGTACACACACGCACATACGCTCGACGTGCGGGTGTGTGTGTTTACGCACACATGGGCTTGTAATGATATCAAGTTTCAAGTGTGCTCAGAATGCGACAGCATTTTGCTTTACTATTTTATTAACATAAATTTGTATTAAGCGTCTGTTTCACATTAAAGAGTACTATTTGTATTTTTTACATAATTTTTGTAATTAAGGGATAAATTTGAGAGTCACCGTGGCGGAGTGGGACAGCCTTCCCACCCTCGTGAGAGAAATCTAGGAGTTGAGCGCGTACATCAGGCGGAGAGTGGGGCATAGAGTGTCTTGACTCTAGGTCTCTGCCTATCTAGTTTTGTATGTATTTATTTTGCACTATTGATGAAAATACTAATCAGATTTATAAAAAAACTTTTAATTTCATCATATATATTTTATAAATCTCATACTCATATATTTACCGAGGTTTATTTCGTTGGTAGGTTGTCGTTAAAATGATGGCAAATGTAAAACTTATAGAAGGTTCTCATACATTACAAATGATGTAGAGGAAAGGAAACTATAGATAATATTATACTTTATTACGATAGATTCTTACTTTTCCGAGGTAAGATTTGGAAAAGAAAGGAAAATATCAACTTAACGCTTTTTTCCGCATAGCAGGGTAATCAGAGGAAACCTAGTGTTAAAGGAATCCATTCCCCACTTTTCGCCCAATTCTGGTAATATTGCCTGTTGAGTGAAGGAACTTAGCTCCGTAACGTCTTTATGCTTACCAGTAAGCTTATCAAATCAAAAACATAGTATGAACAACAATAAATTTACTAAATTAATAACAACCAATTCAATTGTGTATGTTTGTACGTGATATGCAAATGAGGGAACGCCGGTTGCCTTATAGGGTTACGCTACTACGGCGAGTGGGCGCGGCGCGGCTCGTGGGCGCTTGCGGTTTTCACACTTATTTCACTTTTCTCAGCCTTGACCTTTCCCATTGTAGGGGACGTGGCCTACACTATTTAGCTGGAGATTAGCGAGTTGATAATAAAAATAGTATTTCAATTAAAAGTTTCTTTATTGTTTGCTTTGCTATAATGAGTATGCTATTGAATGCTACCGGACAGTACGCGTTCGGAATATGCACTGCCTTACAATATTAGAGCCGGGAGTGTCAAAGGCTACGCCGCGGTGTGGTGCTCGGTGTTTGGTGTTCGGTTACAACACTTGGACCGAACATGCTCCCGGGCCAGAGATAAATGATAACAAATGAGATGAACTTAAGAACTATAACATGATGATAAACAATTTTTCTTATAACTAACTTAAGAGTAAATTATACAAAACAAATACTTCTAGCGCTGCTATCGCTGCTACCACCAGGAGATAGCATATTGTATACTGATGTATGTCGTGGTAAGATATAACGTCCACTGACTCACTATCTTTTCGAAGCTGCTTCAATTTCAAATCAAGATCGTTTAGCGAATCATTTACGAAGCTTGAAAAATTTAATTCTTGTGTTGGCATAGGTATGGTTAAAAGATGATTAATTTCAGTAGGTATCGTAAGCGTAAAAATATCTGTCATTATCTTTAAATTACTCTTTTTTGATCTTTGCGCATATAGAGAAAAATCCTAAGGAAAGGATTTTGATGAGGCAACCTTCATGAATGGTAACAATACCAGCCTTGCTCAATGTTTGTGCTGTTATTTTTTCATCGCATATTATACGCACAGTGTAAGAAACACAGAAGAAGAATAAATATTTATTTTCAGCTAGCTTAACCCATTTAGATTCACATGATGATTTCATTATTTTACAATTGTGCGTCATTAAATCCTTTCTACAAAAATGTTCATTATTAAATAAAAAGGATATAATATTTTGATGCTTACATAAATAAAACTGGTCGCTTTTTAAGCACTCTTGCAATTCGGTCTGTTCAAATGGAAAATAGGCATCTCGTTTTAAATTAATCGCTTCGTAAACTGCTATAGGAATGACACTGATGGTGTTATTCGGAATTTGTTGAGGTACAGCTATTAGACCCGGTGTACCAATGGTAGATTTAACTCAAGTATTAAAAATTGCTGAGTCATCCTAACTCTGATACTCAAAAGACTATATATTTTAAATAAATCGGTATCCAAATTTTCTAACGGTATAGTAAGTTCTTGTGATAAACGACCTGAGATGATGTGTAACTGGTGTCGAAGTTGCTCTGGTTGGATAAGATGAAAGTTGAGTTGTCCATGATGAACATCAGCGATTGTGTCTAACATGTAATCTTGAGTGCGACGTAGATTTTGTAGTAAGTTGTTTGCTATAATTGTGGAAAATGTAAATTCCTCGTAGAACGAAATATTATTTAATTTCTGATCAATAATGCTCAATGAGTTATATATATTATTTATATGCTTATTTATAATTTTATGTTGTTTCTCTTTAGTCACTTCAGTACGTTTTAATAAGTTATATTCCCCCTCAATAATAGATGTTTGATTTTTACCATAAGTGTAGTAGATGATTATTGTTTGTTTGTAAGAGTTGAATGTCCTGTTGATATTTTTCTGCGAAGCCTTCGTCTAATACGCCGAAGAGACCATTTGCAACGTAGCCTACTCCATTGATAAGCCCGCGTCTTCGTCGCCTGTCGGTGTCCCCGCGCTGACGCATGAGCAGCTGATTGTAGTACTCTAGTTCGGTGTACTCGTGTTTACTGACTATATGCCTTGCCAATAAGGCGACATGTTGTAATAAACTACGAGTGTCCATTTGTCTTGAATTAGTTTCATATTATATATTGAATTCAAATACAGTGAATTATAATTCTTTAAAAATGTAATATTAAATCCGCAGTAAGACGGACTCACAACATTCATAAATAAGATAAATGTTGCTAGTGATAAAAATGATATGCGTTTCGCTGGCATCTGTGTGCTTTCTTTTGGATTTTCTTTAGATTGTTTGTGCTCATTTGATGCTAGATTCGTCTCCGACTTAATCGGTAAGAGTGATAACTTTGTAATTGGTCGTTTCATTAATCCACTTGAAGTACGTAGAGTAACCGCACGTACATGATTATCCGTTCCAAGGAAAATTTCTACTACTCTCCCTAGACTCCATTGTTGTGCTTGTAGGTTATCGTCATGGATTACGACAATGTCTCCTACTTGAATATCTGGCTTAGCTTTTAACCATTTACTTCTTATCGATAGCTGAGAAAGATATTCCTGTTTCCACCTTTTACATAAGTCTCGAAATAATTTAGTTGTTAATTGCCATCTCGTTCGGGCATCTTCTTCTGTGTCTATTATAGACAAGCCTGGTCTTCCAGTTAAAATATAGGCTGGTGTTAATATATCGAAATCGTCGATGCTTTCTGATAGCGCACAAAGTGGCCTGGAATTTAAGCACGCCTCCAGACGCGCCAAAAGAGTTGTGAATTCTTCAAAGGTTAGTTTTTGTTCTCCTAGAACTCTCCGAAAATTAAATTTTAAGCTTCGCACTGCTCTTTCCCATAAATCGCCAGCGCTTGGCTACGCTGGTGCATAAAAAAAACCATTCTATACCGAGTTCTGTTATATTTTTATGGAATTCTTTATCGAAAATTTGCATATTATAATATTCTTCCCTTAAAACTCGATTTGCCCCAACAAAATTTGTACCGTTATCACTATATAGTATAGTATATGTACAGATACCCCGCGTCTTGCTGCCATTCGACGTAGAGCTGCTAAAACGCAAGAGCTCAAATCCGACACTAGTTCTAAATGAACTGCTTTAGTAACCATACACACAAATATGGCTATGTATCCCTTACAAGTTTTGATACCTCTTCCTTTTTTCGCTTTGATATCGACGTATCCCGTGTAATCCACTCCGGTATGATAAAGTGGATATGATTAATTTACTCTTGCTGATGGAAGATCCCCCATTAATTGATTGTTTGTAGTAGTAGTATACTTTCTACAGGTAACGCAATTTTGTATAAAATTTTTGGTTGCACGGTTTCCCCCGATAATCCAATATTTCTGTCGTAATACTGATAATGTAAGACGAGGTCCTCCATGAAATGTTAGCTTATGTGCTTGATCAATTAATAAGTCTGTTTAACGGCCTTTATGTGTAATTAATAAGGGATATTTCATATCTGAGCTAATAGTGGCGTTACGTAGTCGTCCACCTACACGTAACAGCGCAAAGACATCAATAAATGGATTGGAATTTGAATGGATCTTAGCTGTCGATAATAATATTTCCTTACAATTATTGATAGGTAAATGTAAAGTGCTGATTGAGAGGTCATTGTTTTCCACATAGTTATTTTGTGCAATAGCTGTTGTTTGCTTTCTGTGTGGCGTCGAATTTATTCCGGTTTCGTGTAACAGCGTGTGGTGGTTTCCATTGTAAAGGCGGCATCGTTTCAAAGAAATACACCTATTTCTGTTATGATTATACAAACAATTGTTACACAATTGTTTTTGTAAAACAATTTTATATTTTGTTTGTAATGGATATTCTATGATTTTTTTTGCACTGGAAAATTCTGTGCCCTTCCGAACAAATAGGACATTTTGTGCTAGCCACGTGTAAAGATTTTAATGGTCTTGATGAGTTTTGTGGCTTATACGAAGTATAGTTGTTACGAAATTTATATTTATATATTTATAATTTTTATGCTGCTGAGGATGGTTTTTGCTATTAAAAACATTAAATTGAGCAAGAAACAAGATGCATCTAATTATGCATCTTGTTTCTTTTTAGTTGATTCGAGAGTAGAAAACTTTCCTTCTAAATACTTTAAGAATTCTTCTAAAGTCGGCAATTCTTGTGGATATTTTAATGATTCTATGTAAGATGTATACGACTCTGAATCTAATTTTTGTGACAAAATATGCACAAGAAGTGGATCCCATGAGCTGGTATCGACACCCAAATTGCGTACGGCGTGGATACATTCAAAAGTTGTTTCATGTAACTTTTTAATGTGCGATAATGATTGTTGCTGTGCTGTCGCTATGTTTAATAATGTGTCCATATGACCAGTAAAAATACGTTTTTGTTATTATAACGATGATTTAGAATTTCCCAACTTGTTAAATAATTTTCACTGCTAATAGTAAGATGTTGTATTAGTCTTTCAGGTTTCCCTTGAACTTTCCCTTTAAGGAACTGCATTTTTTGTGAATTAGATAAAGAAGAGTTTTTATTTATGGCTTCTGTAAAAAGGTTTTTAAAAGCTAACCAGTGCTGATAATTTCCATTAAAGGATGGAATATTTATTAGCGGTGTGTACTTTTCGCGATATGATACGGAAAACATATTAGAGTTTAAAAGTTTCTTTATATTACTATATTGTTTTTCATGTTTATTAAATAGATACTCGTACTCTCCGTCTTCTCCGTTCAATTCAGCATCGATCTCCCAATGTAACGTATCTATGGCTGTCCAACGGGTTTGTATTTGTTTGAGAATATCTTCGTATTCCCACCTCTCCGATAGTGATTCTATATCAATCACTGATATAGTCCTAGAAAACGCCTTAAAGTTAACGAACTGCTTTTTAAGCATATCATCCAAATTGCTATTTGAACCCTGGCTAACCTTCTTAGTACTGATGTACTTCTTGAAATTCATCTTGAGGCTCCCCTATCTGATTTAACTGATTAAGTGTGAAAGATTTGGTTTCATTATATTTATGCTTTGTGGTTTCGTAATCAGAGTTAAGAAAATACGGATGACTCAGATTTTTAAATTCACGTAAACGATCATTATTTGCCTCGTGCTCGGACCAGTATGACTCTAAATTATTTAATCGTCTTTTGAAATATGTTTCAGATCTTCTTTCTTTGCTGTCCTTTTTTTATATTAATAATTATCTTAATAATAGCTTCGCTAATCTCGATTTGATTCGTAGATATCTTCCGTTTTTTAGATGAAAAATCTAGATATTAGTTATATTAATTATACAAATAGGAATGGTTTTACTTGAGATATATGACGCTACGTCCTTTGCTACTGTTTGCTGATGATATTTAGCCCGACTTTAAACTCGTAGCCAAATATTGCTCTTCTGCTCCTTGATGAACAGGATGCTGGATATAGTGTAGCTTTTCAACCACACTAATTGCTTTTGCTGAAGCTGGTTTCCAACGTTAATTACAACGTAAGAAAGAAATGATGCAACTGGTTTCAACACACTGCCACTAAAGTCGCGATAATTCACTTAACGCTAGTCGTTGCTTAAAATGTCTTTTCATAGAATTATTTAGATATTGCTATCCGGCTTGAAGGACGAAAATGTAGAGGTCACGACCTCTACATTTTCGTCTCATCGTTCGCCTACACTATTTAGCTGGAGATTAGCGAGTTGATAATAAAAATATTATTTCAATTAAAAGTTGCTTTATTGTTTGCTTTGCTATAATGAGTATGCTATTAAATGCTACCGGACAGTACGCGTTCCGAATATGCACTGCCTTACAATATTAGCGCCGGGAGTGTCAAAGGCTACGCCGCGGTGCGGTGTTCGGTGTACGGTTACAACACTTGGACCGAACACCCATTTCATTTGGAAATCATCATTTTATGTTTGTTTTGCAATCATCGAAGATCTTTAGTGCTATACTGGTCTATTTTTAAGGTAAAATATCACTTTTTTACCTTAAAGGAAAAAAAATATATCATATTGTTGTACGTCCATCAAGACAGTTATTCTTAAGAGCTCGTGGAGGTATCAAATTCACTTGGGTTTTCAGTACCCTGAGTGGAAATCGAAATGATAACCGTTGCGTTTAAAATCAGACGCTGTGCCGCCACGACGACTCTTGTTACGAACGGACAGACGACGGACTTAGACACACAAATTATATATTTTAATACTCAATTACAGTTTTTTTTAATGTTCCTAGTTTCTTGAATATTCCTAGTCTACTGCCAGTCATTACGCTCGATACGTAAGTCCTACAGGATGCTAATTTGCAATTTATTTATAAATTAAATACTAAAAATAGGAAGCGAAGCGTTTTAGCACCAGGTTCCTTTCTTTCTCCTATCCTTTTGGCTACAAAAAAAAATAGTTCGATACGTGTCTAAATTTATAAATCCAAGGATTTAGCGTAAGTTAATATCAATTGAGCTTTTGACATTTGAAATAGGATTAAATTGAATCTCACAGAACTTACGGAGTCTCCCCGGTCCATGCTCAGGATATGAAAAAAGTCTTGGAGTGGCAGTCTCTTCACTGAGTGTGCCGTTAACTTACTTAAAACACTTGTTGAGGGAAATTACCCCTTTTCTATTTATATTTAGTATTGTTTGAAAGAAACATTTTTTATTTTTTTTAATTTGGTCATGTGAAATATATTATAGTAATATTAAAAATAAATAAAATAGCTTCACTCTGTATCCCTATATCCGCCGCACCTTGTATTGCTAATAGTGTCAAGAAATTAATATAAATAATTCCTTCGAGTGGAAATAGAACCCACAACTTCCCTTTAATCATATGATAAAGTAACGTTTGTTAAGCTGAATTCGTTACTTTGTTAGTCAACTTTTGTTCAACAGGGAACCTCTACGAGCGCGAGTTCCGCATTGAAAGTTTACAAAGAAAATGCCGGATACCAGACGGGAACTACAAAATTGAGATTTATATAAACGTAACTTATTTCTACTTTTATGGTAGATCTAGAGACGTGTGTATGAAATAAGTTTGTATGAAAAATAACGAGACCATTGAAGCTAGAACGCTCCTTATGCCACTGTCCACTAAAGCATTTAAAAATTTAAAAAACTAATTTATCTTTACTTTTTATTTCTTAAATTACAAATATTGAATTATTTGCGTTTCGTCACGACGGTGAACAAAAGACGAAGTTGGGATACGCCAGTCTAGATCTATTGTTTCGATGGTAAATATGGCTGTGTGTGGGGAACGGAGAGTGAGAGAGCTTTGCGGGAAAAACATGAGACAGTTTTTTTTACTTTTTTATAATAAATAAATATATGATTTTGTATCGGTGTAAAACGCGACTACCGGACGAGTACTGCGGCTCGGGTTGCATTGAGAATTGAAAACATCGCTGAAACACGATCGTCTCGCAGCCGACGGCGATTGACTCGCTGGTCACTTCGCAACGTACCTATTATCTGTATGTTAATCTTTATACGATATATACACTTACATTACTGACTGACTGACAGATAAAACAATTTAGGAGAACTTAGGCAATTGATTGAATTCGCTGGTAACCTTAGGGAGTCATAGGACCACTTAGAAAGGATTTCTCGAAATTCCCACGGGAGCGGAGAGAAATGAGATTTTCCATTTTACTTTTATTTTTTTCTGTATATATATATATATATATATATATATATATATATATATATATATACATTACGAGTAACCTACTTTCTTATTATAAGACTTCACTGGTTTCAATGATATGATTGTTGTGTATGAAATAGATACCTAGTACTAAGAAGAAACAGTCAGTTAGTATGCATCAATATGTACTATAAGTACTCATTCATGCATGTATGGTGGAGTGCATCCACAGCGTCTGGTTCCGCCAGATTATCCAAAGTAAGCGCTTGGGCCGACAATACCACTTTAGCTTACAGTTCACATTTTTGTATAGCTTTTACTTGCGGCTTCGTCTTTGTGGTAAAATGGAATGGCATTCAACATAACAAACTTTTTATTTCCGTAATATAGAATTTTTGTGTTTCAATTATTATATTATTGTTTTCTTGACATAATTTTGTCAATTTTGAATTGAATTTAATTAACTTCACCATGGCGCAGGTAGCATTTGCTTAACAGAATCTGATAGTAGGAAGTTCTTACCTACTCGGTAGATATTATTAAATAGAAAATTGTAAACAATAATTTAAGCAGCGGTGTTAAGTACCGCCACTCAATACGCAATGTCTGATTGTGTGTGTGAGCGTCCAGTGAACGAAGAGCCTTAACACTAGATAACGTGAAACTGTTTTTTTATTAAATTGTTTTCTACAAAAGAATTGAATTTGTATGTCATCAACACAAAACTACAAAAAGCCTTTGCGTTTGTATGGTACATAAAATAAGTTAAAGTGAAACAGTGAATATGTTTTTACTTGCATTCTACAATTGGTTACGGCGTCGGCGCGGCGTGCGGCGGTGGGAGACACACAGCGATGACAGTTTTTTACGTCTCGGTAGAAACTTCGTAAGAATTTGCTTTAGAACCTTTTCAACCGCTAGTGTATTATGTTAGTAAATTAAGAATATAGAGTCGAGAGTGACAAGACACTCAGTTCTTCGATTTTCACCTGTATTAAGGATATTGCATACTAATTGGTAAACGTAAAACCGGGGAATAAAGTTAGCTCTTTCCCAGAAGTGGAGGATCATCTTCAACCGCCGAGATTGGCTTGGGCATTGCATGGTTTATCATGTTGTTATGTATTTTGGAATAGAGTTTTTGAGTTGAGTTTTTGAGTTGTTTATTCCAAACAAGTGTGGAATGACGTAAAATGACAAATATCATTTTTCTCCGTTCCCATAGGTTACCACACGTACACTAAATAACCTACCTACATTTTTAACTTTCTAATTCCAGGACTTCGTTTGTGCGTTGTCTGTCAGTCTCTTGGTAACGGAAAAGTTTTACACATATATACACATTTAAATATTATTTTAATATATTAACACTTATTAGCAAACTTACTAACTGAAACCACGTTAAAATTCTAAGAATTGTCCACACGACTATTCTATATTACTTGTTTGTTGAAGAATAATTATAAAATTTCCATAGAATTGTAGACTCGAGTGTAATAACAGTAGTTCCTGGAGCTTTGACTGCTTGGAAAGTAAAATGATATAGTAAACATTGACATGAGGCCGTCATGGCGCGGTGCGACAGCATGGCTGTAAACACGAGGGCTGCAAGTTCGAAACGAACGAAATATGCCAATTAGTAAATCAATGAAACATTCACGCTTTCTCCAGAGTTGACAAAAAATACTTAGTGTCAAAATACTTCATACTCCATTCTCCATTCTTTCCGCTTTAATTCGAGACATTAACCTGCCTCGATTTTAGGGTAGGGGCTACCTGGGGGAATGGGGTGGAAGTAGGAATCGGATCCACAATTAGAATATAAAGAAAATAATTATTGTAATTAAATTTCAACTTGAATTCAAGTGAACCGCGACGCCAAGACAGCTAACAACAGTAGATTAATAGATAGTATGACAATGTTGCCACTCGACACCGGCCACATCGTATCAACAGGCGTTTGTGTTTTGTAAATGACTGACGTTTCACGGACTACTCTTTCACTCCCAATATAATATATACGGTATTTTTTTTTTAGCCTTACGCTTATCCCCCATATATCCCCAGGGTAGGTGAAGGGAACCTAATGTTAGGACACTCTGTTCCCCATGTACGGCCCAATTTTCGAGACCTTGTGAGTTGTCAGAACTCAATATCGCGCTTTGTCTTATTTGATTCGGTTTTATTAACTATTAATATTGCCTGAAGATGAATCCAAGCCTATCACGTTCAGCTAAACTTTTACGAACTATGCTTCAAAGTTCAAAAAAAATGTAATGTAGTTTTAGATTAAATAAATTAAATATTATTATTAATTATTTTATATATATATATATATATATATATATATATATATATATATATATATATAACTTTGACCTTTTGTTATTTCGTCGATCTGTCACGTTACGTTTAGGAGATGCAATGTCACAAACACACATATTATGTATAAGCGACGTAACACGCGAATATCGTGTACCGACGCGATTCAACTTTAAATTTTAAAGCATATCATTGCTAGTTATACCTAATAAAACACAATACCTTAATGTTTCTTAGAAACCGACGCGTGTTTTATATTGTAAAGCAGTCACCGATCGTGCAGCTATGTGACCGAAATATATCTTGTTATAACTATAGTTCTATATATATATATATATATATATATATATATATATATATATATATATATATATATATATAATATAAGAGTAACTGATCGCTGTCTGTACATGAAAGGTACGTGAGAAAATATATGATTGTAGGCTTTTATCAATGTAATAGTACCCTAATAAATGGTTTCTAACATTTTTGTATGTAAAAAATGTTATAATTAAGTTTAAATTAAGTTTTTAATATAATATTTTCATAAGTTTCGACTTGGAGATTTTCTTCGATAAAATTGCTATATTGTATAATTACCGCTATATTGCATTAGCTGAAACAATTCATACTAAATAAGTTTTATTTGTAAGTGTTGTTATTATTATTATTAATAAGTTCCATGTTCACAGTTATATTTTGGTCATTTAAAATTATTATCCTGCCATATGCGGGATACATACAGCATACAGTATTTTTTATTTACAATATCTTCCCGCCTTAACAACTTGCGACGTTCACTAGATGAGAATTTTAATTTAAATGTAAGATGCCAAGATTCATTAATTCCACCGCAGTCCCCAAGAGCGAGCAAGAAATGCAATGACTGAGGTGATGGAGGTGCTTTGGCTGGGAGGCTCGTCGTTCAATATTTATACCTTTTCTATTATTCGCATAAAATTATAGACTAGCTTTCACCCGCCGCTTCGTTCTCGTCAAATGGAAAGAACTAGAAGTTGTGAGTGATGTATTCGAATAATGATTATGTTATATAGCCTATAAACTTCTTGATAACTGGACTATGCAACACGAAAAGATTGTTTCTAAGTAACAGTTCATGAGATTAGAGTAACCAAACAAACTGTTCAGTTCTATAATATATACTAGTACCTACTATATATACATAGCGTATAAAATTGTATTAGCTTGCCTGTCTTTGAAATATGAGACCTTAAAGACAGGCTTTTATTGCTATTACTGCCGATATTTTAGGTTAGTTTATAAATAAATCAAATCAAATAGAAATCAGCTTCACGCTGTATCCCGCACACAGCAGGGTAGGCAGAGGGAACCTAGTATTAAGACACTCCGTTCCCCACTTTCTGTCGAATTCTGGAGGCATTGCGTGTTGAATGGCAGAATTCAACGCCGCGCTTTGCCTCGAAACCAGAGCGAAGAAATGGAAATATAAATTTAAGTAAATATTTCATTTCCTCGAGTGGGGATTGAACCCACAACCAGTCGGTTTTACAGTCACACTTTGTGCCCCTGCGCCACGACTGACCTCTAATTTACAAATAGGTATATAATATTATAAATTCACAAACCATAAAATAAAATACACACTCACGGGAACAAACATACGTTAAATATTAATAAATTTCATACATTTACATTCAATTTAAATTAAATTAAAGCATTTTTCACTATCCAACTGATTATTAATAAACCAGCCAGTCATTTTAAAAGTTGTATAAATTATGTATTTTCCATACATATTCATCCAGGCATACGTACTTATATCTACGTATAATGTATGACGAATAGAATATCGTTGTTGTGTATGTTTGTTGACATCTAGCGTAGGCAGAGGGAACTTATTTTTAAGATGCTCTGTTCTCCGCTTTCTTTTGAACAGTGAGTGATCGCAATTATGTTAAATTATATTGTATAAATCTTGTTAAACACATGTTTGAACATTAAAAATATCTTTGTGTATTCTAGTAAATGCGGCAAAAATATAAATTTACTTTTTTTTAGGTTCACGCTGTATCCCGGATATCAGATATATCTGGGTAGGCTGAGGGAAGCTAGTGTTAAAACACTCCGTTCCCCACTTTCTGACAAATTTTTGAGGCATTGCGTGTCGAGTAGCAGAACTCAACGCGCATTGCCTTGTCGCCAGAGGAAAAATGAAAATATTAATAAATTCAGTCTTCCAACTGGGATTTAATCGATAAGTGCCACTGCACTACACATTTACTTCATATATAGTTATCAATTTTGTTTTTATCAATTTTACATCCACATATAAAGGTGGTCTCATGACGGGCAGCCGGCCAGTGTGGCAGCTTCTAGCTTTATTATTAAAAATTCCAGTCAACACTCGCGGTCCCGCTTTTTACTTTGTACTTGCGATCGCGACAACTCGTCATTTAAATATCTTATATAGAGAGGTAGTATGACATTCAATCTTTATAAATGTATTGAAAGGAGGAAAAAAATAATAGTCTCTCGTACGCGATGGGAAAATCAGGATGAAAGTACATTAAAGTATGATAATATTTTATTTTACAAAAGATTTTACACGGTTTGACTATGCGAATATAAACGTTTACGTGTGTCCATCGTGGCGCAGTAGTTCAACGTCTGAATGGAAACGGTACGGTTTGGTATGTGGGTTCGATCCCCAGGAGGAGGAATTGTTTTCTTTTACTTGCTTTCGACACGACTTTTTGACTCATAAGGCACAACTAAAGCACAAGCGTGAAACTGGTTGTGGTTTCGATTCCCGCACGAGGAAATGAAATATTTATTATTTTCTTTAACTCACTTTGGTACCGAGGCAAACCGCAGCGTTGGGTTCCGGCACTCAACACGCAATACCTCAAAAAATCATCAGAAAATGGAGAACGGAATGTCTTAACACAGTTCTTTTGCCTACCGCGTATCGTGCTATCTGCGGGATACAGCGTGTAGCGTGAAAAAATAAATAAATATAAAATAACTCAATCGCCTAATAAAGACCATTGCTAAAACATCGACGGGCGTCTGGCTGATACGTTATCACGTCACGTCTGAATACTAATCGATCTCAATTAGCGCCATACACCAAATAACAATAATTAATTAATTCATTCATACAACTGAGTACTCCATTCAACTGCAAAATACTTGTAATCTATATCCTGTTGTAATAATAATGAATGTGCATTAATTGACTTTTTTATCTTCTGACATTGTGTTAAGACACTCCATTCTCCAGTTTTAGTGAAATTGTCTTGTTACTAGACAAAGGAAATGAAGAATGAAAAATGGAGAACGTCGTAACGACGGCGGCCCCTATCAACATATTTTTAAGTAATGCAAAACTTTAATATTTCTTTATTGTCAGATCAAAAATTAAATGATTTTACATTTAAAATATTAAAAGTCAGCAGTTTGTACCATATTTTGATCTGCGTGAGAAGCTCGCGGACACCGTTATAGGCCAGGGGGCGGAGACACCACATAATACATAAATATGTCAGTTTTTGCAATATTGCAATCACAAGCGATGTGGTTCCGTTAGCCAGTAAAAACTAGGCCCGCTGTGAAGTACCTATGGACGAACGGTACCGGGACCTTATAGTTACGGCGGCACCTACTTGTTGAGCTGAGTCGATGCTCGCTTCGTCTTTTCTTTATATACTTTAATAAAATAGTTTTTGATATTGATTTTATAGGGTTTGGGGTGAATAAGATAATTTTTTTTTTTGGACAAGCAATACCAACTAAATTCCATGTATGTCTAATATATTGAGTAGTATGCCATGTAATATGTGATAATTCGAATAAAATTGTTGTTTTTTAAACAAAAACATTTACATTTTTAGTAGACTATCGGTAGCCTGTGGCTTAGCCATTGTGGTCAAGTAGTGACTGGGAATCGTATATGATATGTCATCAGCTTGAGAATGTAAGCCTGCCAACAGCTTATTAAGCAAAATCTTAGGAAAGACAAAAAACCTCTTTAAAAAGTACAAATATATATATATATATATGTATGTATTATCAGAAGGCTTTTAAAATTTTAAAAATTTATTTATATTCTCTATTTTTTTTACTTTCGATCGCTATAAAATATAGCAAGATTTAGCAGGTTTACACTCTAAGCCGACGATATGACACAATATTATCAGTCCACGATGTAACTTTGACCGCAGATACAGTGGGTCACGTTGAAACTATTAACTTGACGTTGTATGTAACCTTTAGCTTTCTATGATGAATAAACTATCAAACACTTGTTTTATATTAGTTTTCGAGATTAGCGCTGTTCACCAAACAAACTCTTCGGCTTTTTAATTTGTGAGTACAGACTGACTATTTACTCAATTAGTTATGTGCTGTAAAGAGCTTTTTTGTATCACAATTATCAATTTATTTGTTTTTTGCTTATTGATGCATGGACGCTGTCAGGCCCCATCGTCTGACTGTCAACACGACGGTTCGATTCCCACTCGGAGGAATGATTATATTAAATTATTTTTAGTAGAAAGTTGAGTTTTGTCACTGAACTCGCAATGTCTCTGAAATTTGGCGAAAAATTATAAGCGGAGAGTTCTAATTATCCTGTGACCATTCTGCTATACGAGAAAAAGCATGAAGCTGTCTTTTCATTAAAACATTGATATTTTTCAAACCGGAGTCATTAATTTTGACATTACTTAGCCAAATAAACATCAAGATAAATAAAGGTAATGTACCTTCATTTGCACCGCGCAGTCGGACAAAAAGCATTACGAATCGATTTGAAAAACGAAAAAAGTAATTGAACGACTTACACAAAGATATCGATAAAATATTTTTTCTCATATGTTTCCTTACAATAACTATTTACTACAGAATCTAATAAATTTGAGAGTTACGCAATCAAGGAATTTAACGCCGTAAAAAATTCGACGTAATAAGAAATCGAAGTAACAATAACAACGAATTAAACGGTAGCTGCAAAAGGGCATTCTCATTCATTGTTTAACCAAGCTGAGAGCCGCGCGGGTCGAAGTGAATCACTTTCACCGGCAGAAATGCGCAATCGATGCTTTTGTCGATTTTGCGACCGTAATTTTTTTTTTGCTTCACGCTGTATCCCGCACATAGAGGAGATATAGTTAAGACACTCCGTTTCCATTAAGACGCTTCCGTTCCCCACTTACGGGAGTTATTCTTGGAGTGGCGAAACTTAACGCCGCGGTCACTCGCCTTACTTACTCGCCTCGTTACCAGAGCGGGGACAATGAAAACATTAAATATTTAATTTCTTCGAGTGGGAAACCCTCCACAATCTGTCTTGTTTCCAGGCGCAAACTTTGGCTTCTCCATGGCTGGCCTCAATTTTAAATCCTCATCGTTTTTTTCGTGTTACAATTTGAATTTAAACTTCACGCTGTTTGGAAAAGAAAATAATTAATTCCCGCGAACGGGAAATCAACCCGCAACCGTCTCGTTGCGTATCAGGTACATCTATTGATATCATTTGCATTGTATACTTTTACCACTATCAGTTACACGCCTACGGGATTTCTGAACGGAACGGGAACACTCCGTGGGAGCCGCCACTCCGCAAAAACTGTTATGGGAAACGAGACGCGGTAACGGGTGCGCTGCATCTAGGTAAGTAAGTAACAAGCACTTCTTTATTTTATCTATAGATATCTATTTACTTTAGTTATCTATATATCTATATACCCTATATTAATATTATGAAGATGTTGTGTTTGTTTGGTTGAACGCGATAATCTAGGAAATTAATGGTTCTTCTTGAAATAATATTTATGAGTTGGATAGTCTATGTATCGAGGCTTAGAGGTTATACAAGATTGTTATTTTCGTTTGGGATATAGGTATATGAAAATAGACGAAGACCGTCATGGTGCAGTGGGAGACTTTTTGATGGTTGACCGAACGGTTGCGTATTCGAACCACCTGGGAAACTTTTTAGTATTGTTAAATATAAAAAAAACTCTTTTATTTTTTAAATATTTTTCATAGTTTGAGTTACAACTGCCACAACCGTGTTAAAGGTATGTAGTTGATATTTACAAAGAGAACAAGTTAGCGGTACGTAGCTTAAAGGTTATGCGTGATCTCTTATATTGCTGTATACTCGTATCTCACGTCTTGTATTTCTATATAAATATAAATGAATAAATGTTATTACATTTTTTTCTCGTAACCCGCGTATAGCAGGATAGGTGTGTTAAGACACTCCGCTCTACGCGGCTCAATCTTCGACGCGTGTTGAATAAAAAGGAATGTAGCGTTAGAAAATAAAATTAAATCATTCCCCTGAATGGGAAACGAATCCACAACTGTCGCATTTAAATACAGACGCTGTGCCGCTGCGGTCTCTATGTAAGTTTACATTGGCTATTAGTCGTGGATTTCGAAAGTATGCATTTCTTAACATTCATTTTTTTGCATATTTTTACGATTACGTAAACGACTCTGGGAATTAAAATAACTCGGCGATACGGTTTCGTTATTATGAACTAATAACTATAAAATCAAGAACGGTTAAAACGGTCCACCTCCATTTATTATTGGTTAAGATAATGATGGTGTATTTTTTATCTGTATATTTGTATCGAAATTTACTTTATTTAATATAAAGTATGTAAGTTGGCACTTTAATTGTTTGTGCACGGGATGGTTAAAGCTTCAATTCCGTAATGGAAAATAATTATAATTTGAAAATATTTTTGTTGAGGTATATTATCAATATTATTATTATAATTATTAATTATTATTATAACGAATTGAACGAAAAAATAAGAGACGATATCTTTTTTTGTTTCATCCTTTATCTCTATTTCTTTACGGGCAGAGAGAATTTATTGTTAAGACATTCATTTCTCAACTATATACTGGAATCCAAGACATTTCGCGTTGAATGTTTTAGTAACCAGAACCGAAAATTATGTTTAAGTTCTGTTAAAATAAATTAAATTTGTTAAAATTTGTTTGAAGAATGAACTTACAACCATTTCCTCACCATAACCAAGTTTATTTTTTTGCTTCACTCTGTATTTCGTATATAACAGAGTAGGCAGAGGAATGTTATGGTAACGACACTCCGTTCTTCATTTTCCAACCAATTTTCTATGCATTGTGTGTTGATTGGTGGAGCTCACTGCTGCTTTTTGTCTTATTATGAGAATGAAGAAATAAAAGCAATTCATTTCCCGTGAGTGGGACTCGAACCTAAAACCGTTGCGTTTATAAATAGACACTGAGCCGCTCTATATCAAACCTAATTTAAACAAATCTACTATAACAAATATAACATACCTCAACTATTTCTCAAGCAGTCCCCTCATTTAATATTCATATAGCAAGTTTTGTATGTGTTTTACGATTCGAATACAAAAAGCCAAAACTGACATTTACATTACATACCCAATAGGTAAAATGGTGTAGAGCACTAAATTCATCTCCGCTTTAAACTTTTCCCCGTAAAGCTAGCTAAAAGTAGTTCCTGAGATTAGTGCGTTCAATCAAATAGACTTCCACTTTATAGTATTATTATAATATTGAACGAAAGATTAAATGTTTAAAGCATTTTGACTATAGCAGTGTTGTGCAAGTAAAGCGGCCTCGGGCAATATCTAGCGTGTCACGAACAAATAATTATAATACTTATGGTAAATTACAAAATGGTTACGTTTTTTTTGGGTTCACACTTAACTTTTTAAGGCTTGAGTTGGAAGTTGATGATTTGATTAACCGACTTCGAAAAAAGAGTGGAGCTTGATATATGTATGTGGTTGGTATTGAATTCTTAAATTTTCAATGTTTGTATGCTTGTCAACAAATTTCTCGGAAACTAGAAGTCATATCGAGAGTATTCATTTTAATTTAACTAAAACTGTTCTCGAAAATTTTATATAAATATTCAATATATATTTTCGAGAACAGTTTAAGTTTCATTCAAACCGGTTTAGTAGTTTTTGAGATATGGGAGTAAACGCATTTCTAGAGATTTCTGTAAAGGTTTAATTTGTTTTCTTTTATTACAATGACTCAGTATAAATACTTATTCAAATTATTTAACTTAATAACCATTTACTTCTAATGCATATTCATAGATGTTGGCAGCAATGGTAGGCACATGTTTTAAATATGTATTAGAAATAGAAATAATAAAATAATTATAAGAAAAAATAAGTTGATTATTGAAGCCATCTATCTGACTGTAAGCGCGACGGTTGCAGGTTCAATTCTCACTCTTTGAAGTAAAATTAAATCAAAAATCAAATCAGCTTCACGCTGTATACCGCACACAGCAGGGTAGGCAGAGGGAACCTAGTGTTAAGATACTCCGTTCCCCACTTTCTGCCTTTCTGGAGGCATTGCGTGTTGAGTGGCACAACTCAACGCCGGGCTTAACCTCGACACCAGAGCGAAGAAATGGAAATATAAATTTAAGTAAATATTTCATTTCCTCGAGTGGGGATCGAACCCACAACCAGTCGGTTTTACAGTCACACCTCGTGC